>JAQBSW010000756.1:0-171473 GCA_029291075.1 Eudiplozoon nipponicum | reverse complement strand
TATTACTTCGTTCAGTTACGTATTGCTCTATTTATATACGTGTGAGAGCCGTGTTAATGAAGCAACAATTGTCTGTCCCAGTTGCTAACATCAAAGAAGAATCACCTCTTAAACCAAACTTCCACGTAAGCTGATAATGAATCGATGATATTAATAAATTTAACAAATGAAAAATTGATTTTAATTTCACATTAGAAGCAAAAGTACGGGAGGTGAGTATTCGTTGTTGGGAAACTGAGGCGGAATTAAGATATGTTAGGAATGGATACTTTGTAGGAATAAGACTTTTTCGCGTTGTATTATTCATTTTTACTCGAGTCATCCTCGCCAAATGGCAATAGGCATTTTGAAATCGATTGCCTTGAAAAATAATCGAATATCTGATTGGATATATAGGAGAAAGAAATTGAGAAGACGGGATATTCAAGGATAATGAATTTCCTCGTGAATAAATAGATGGGACAATGAAAAAAGAGATAATGAAATCAGACTTGAGTTCGAAACTCAAGAACGACTAGATGACTGTTGGACCTTGGTAATACCAGATTCCATATCTAATAGAAAAATACAAATGTTTGGATCTAAATATTTTATTCGAAAGGAATTGCAACAAGCTTCTATTTAGGTAATATACTAAAAAACCAATAAGGTAGAACGGAACCCTTGAACACACGAGGGATATTCTAAATACCATACGAATATATTCTGATTCATTTTTTAATTTTCAGCTACAATTGCAAAACTGTTTTGAGTAATTTCTTTTCAATTTGTCTGCATTAGTTAGTTAATAGAGCTCCGTTTAACCTGTATGCCATTTATAATTAACGTCTTTAAATTCTTCTGAGTTTAGGCTGGAAATTTCCATTTATGTTTGCGGCAGTTTTACGATCTCTCCGTTTAACATTTTCTCCACTTCTCATTTCCATACTCTCTCGATTCAAACGCATTTTATGATATACTCAGTTCTTTAATTTTATTCAATGTAAGCAAGTTCGACTTACCATTTCTTTTTAATGAAAGAGTTATTACGCATACCAAAAATGTTTTCAGATTTATTTATTGATATTTCGATCAAAATGCCGATCATCCCTTTCTAAATTCGCGCTTCTTATTTCAACAACACAAAGTTTTGCACCCTCGGATAGCACAAAGTATTAACGAATAATCGTTTTTAAAATGTTTACGTTTAGATTAATGTCGATCAATGAAAACCGTAATTGAACTATTTTTGCGTGGATGCGTACAGTTAAACCAAATAATACGCACGCATATACACACTATCTTCTATAAATTCAAGGTAGACGTGACATACTGTATCACCTAATTTAAAGATATGCCTTATATAATTGAGCTATACTTTAGAGTTTTATATAGTTTTTAATCACCTGGATAAGCTTTCCATATAAGTTACAGGAAAAACATGTTAAATTAACTCACAAACTAGAAGATCGCATCACATGCAAGCTACAAATCTATCAAGCCGTGAGCAGAGCCAATGATAAAAAGACTATGTCGTATAAGATGTAATTACACAAACAGACACAATCTGACATTATTAATCGTTTCCTTCTTTTTCGACGGAAGATTTATTAAACGCTCCGCTAAATTACCTTTTGATATTTATTCATTGATGTTTCGAAATACACGCTGGTCATCATTTTCAAAATCCGCACTCCTACTGGTGAGTCGCCAGTAAGCACGAGATGAATGTGCACGAGATTATACCTTCTGTTCATCCTGTATTTAGTTTATAATTCCGGTCATATCTGAAAGTATTTACCTTCTTTCCAATTTGGTTTCCCTCTATTTGGACTTGCAAGGTTCTGTTTCAAATTTTCTTATAACTTTTCTCATTTAAGATTCTATTACATTTATTGCAGAATCTTTCAATTGAAATTTTTTTTCTGAATTTTAAATTCGTGTTTTCGCATATCCGTAGAATTCTTTCTATTAAAGACTTAAGAAATCCAATCTTTAATCGATAAGGGTGATTATACTTAAATTTGAAGAGTATTCCTGAGTATTTATCTTCTCTGTAAATAATTACTTCAGGGCTATCGACATTTCTTACAAACTTGACGTAAAAAAGTAGTAATCTCGTTTTTATCTCGCTGTCTAGCGTAAATTTAAAATTACTTACTCGATTAGTTAGTTCAACAAATTTATTCAATTTATCTTCACAATATTTTAATATAATAAATATATCATCCAATTATCTAGCCTAAATTGACGGTTTTAAATGTATCTTTTCTCAAATACTTAACACCAAATAGTTGATAAAGTTAATAGCTACTGGAATGGTTATCAGTTGTCACAAAGGGTTACCTCCATTCTGTTTGAAAAGTTAATTTCGAAACCTAAAATGAACTGACGACATAATAACGTGGAATATTTCCATAATGTGGTTTTTTTAAATTGCTCGGTATGTGTAAATCGATTTTTTATGGGCCGAAAAGTGTTGAACATGCAGAATAATTTTTATTGGATTTCCGGTTTTATGAACTTTTATTATGCCATAAATTCTTGGCGAACTTTATACCGTTGTATGAGGGATTCACTAGGCACCGGGTCCAGTTATATATTTTCAATCATTTTTTAATTAAAAGTTTGACTTCGCCGTTTACTCTATCTGCGTAATCCTAGATTATCCACTATCAGGCATCATTGGAGGTTAAATCGTATGTTAACTCTTCATTTTTCTAATTCAGTTTGTGCTTCACAATTTCCAATCCTATTAATAATGTCGTTTAGTCAAATTATATATTTACTAATTTAAAGTTTGATCATGCCAATCGGCTTTTTCAAAATCCCCACTTCTCATTTGAACAACACACCAAATATATATTACCACTAACTAAAACAAATTCTAAATAAAAATTCGAGTATTTGTTCGATAGCCTACATCAACAACTTTACTTGCCAAACTGGTCGAAATTAATTTATTTAGCGATTAAAATGTCTGGAGGTTGATGATTGAAGGATGGAAATTTTGTGATTTATTAATCTATTTTACATTTTTCACTGACTAAAGAAAACAACTTGCAATTTTACTGAAACTTGGTATTCTTTTGTAGTATCTGATCATGTTTTACATTTATAGACTTAACAACTGCAAATACCTGTAGAGAGAGGTTGATTATTTGTGTATGTGCGTATTATTGATATTAATTAAATAACCAAGTGACTCATTAAGTGCTTACATTTTTTTCAGTATAAACTAAGAATTGTATCACCGCCCGTGCAACCAATGTTCGTTTAATTATATAAATGTACATTTCAATACTACTTCCCCATGTAGTGTGGTGTCTGCTCAGTAATGACAGATTGGGAATGCTTAGTTGGAAATTTGCGTCTAAATATATGCCATATGAGTTCCATCTAAAAGAGAAAAGAACTAACTGAGTTACATTAGTTGGTATATGGCTGAAAGTTGTGTCTAGTGTGCGGCAGGGTGGCTAAGTTGTTAGAGCACCAGATTCCGAAGCAGACGTATCAAGGTTCGAGCCCTGTCCGCGGCAAATTCTGGCCAGTACATGATAAGTTCCCAATAAGGACGAAACCGGTCTACTGTATTTATTGCATTTTCTACACTATACAATTCCTATTTTATACTGACAAAATTTAAGTACTTAATGGGTCAGGTGCTTATATCAAGTTTGCAACTTTGATTATAGTAAACCAAGTGACTAGTCTAAACAAGATTAGCCAGTTTACATTATAATTATGTTTTCTCGATAACCCTATTTTACTAGTGTAAAATAACATTCTAATGGACTTAATTATATACTCGTCTATTGGTAGAGATCTGCATAATTTTATGTACACGTATACGTATGCGTGTGCACATTTTGAAAAAAATTATTTCATTGATAAATTGTAAATTGAGTTAAAGTGAATAAAATAGATTCTGAGAAGAGAGTTATATTTGTTATTCTATTTTGTCGTCTGTGTTATCATTTTTATGAAAATAGAACGAGCTCTGAATATATATTCTGTAGTTCTGATCCAATACAACAGCACGTCGGGATATAGCGGCAATTAAATAAATTGAGAGACTGTGTCATGTTGAGGAAAATCTTGAAATATTTTATTTTGACTAGCATAATATTTATGCATAAATATGTATACATGGTTAAACATAACCTTGTAACTTATGCACAGAAATGGATAACGTTGTATCCCATCCCCCGGTTGGTATACCGTCGTGGTTCAATTCGGAAAGCTAGACAGAGCTGACTTTCCAGCTAATCCATCGTTCTAGTAGTGCATAAATATAGCTGAATGACTGCCTATTTAATCCTAACCATGTTTAATTTATATGTGCTTTTATTTTACAAAACAAAAGACAAAAGCGTTAGAAAATGTTTTGTTATATTTTTCTATTTGAACTTTAGTTTATCTGTACATAGTTTGTGTGCTGTCATTTCAACTAACTCGCATAGTAGGTGACCAAGTTGGCCACAAAGACAAAGAAATAGTTACCTTGAAACTATTTATTTATGCTTCCGATGTTTAAACTTTTGGCTAGCATGCCAAATTAAGTTTTTGTGTTTTCATGTATATCTATGCTATTATTAATAATAATTGCCGGCAAGTGTTTTATGAAGAAGTTATATTAGCCGAAAATATTTTGCATGGTTTCTTATAAATCCCATTATAGAGGCCACCTTGTTTGTCTTGACTTCTTCGTTGGAAATGCAAAGTTTTCATTCTACCTGGATTGTGTGAACTTTGCTGACAGTAGAATTGAATAGATCTATGGTGTAGAATGAAGGTTGTTTTCGCGAACCTGGATTAATTGAAATTACCTGATCTGCGTTTTGACTAACGCAGCTTTTATTGTTCCAGTAGTTTTCTTTCTGTAAAATATTTCGGCTATCCTTATCGGTAGCCTTCTTCAGTTGGTTCATCCTCACAAGTTTAACAAATGAAACTAATGAAGCATTTCATTTGTTAAACATGTGAGGATGAACCAAATGAAGAAGGCTACCGATAAGGATAGCCGAAATATGTTACATAAAGAAAACTACTGGAACAATAAAAGCTGCGTTAGTCAAAACACAGATCAGGTAATTATGGCATAAAAGTCAGTCTCTAAGGACCAGTGGGCTATAGGTTAATGGACCAAGCTATAGCGGTCAATGGCCGTTGTTCACTATACTGACTCGATGCGAATTTATGGTCATTAGACCCACCATTCCTTATACACAAATTACAGTATTTTATTTCCTCATAAATAATTATATATTAACATTATAAGTCTAACTGAATAACGTCATGATTTAAATGAGAACGTGGTAAAAAATCTCGTCCGAAATTAGTTAATAGGGTGTTCCTTCAAATAACAAACATGTGGAGTTTATTAAATACGCTGCTTAGGTGATATTTAAGATAAGCCAACAACTCATGGATTCTTTAAATCAAGTTTGCGAGCTTGAAGTAAATACCAATCCATAGTATTTAACCAGTCGTCGAACAACATAACAAAACTACCACCAGTCGCTACATGTTATGTTGTTCGACGACTGGTTAAATACAATGGGATTGGTGTTTACTTCAAGCTCGCAAATTTAATTTTAAAAATGTTACCACCGCCCGCACAATCAATTATTGCTTAATTCATGGATTCGGAAATCTTCGCTACATATTTAATCTCGACCAAATTTTATACAATTTATACTCAAGCATAAATACATACACGCACGCAGGCAAACCCAGAGACACATACGCATATATATATATATATATATATATATATATATATATATATATATATATATTTCTTTCTTTTGAATAATAAGGTCAAGTTTCATCAACATGATATTCTAATCGACTGGCCAAGAATAACAAAATTCAACAACAATCTACTAGTATCCAATCAAGACCAAACAGGCCCTCGACTAGAATCAACAAACATACAATCGGATTGGCAACAAACTGAAGTGGAAATAACAGAGGCGCATACGGTGACGAAGTTTCCAAACAATATGAGCGTTCAACACTGCAATCCACACTGGCGCTGTTACCATGTGGAAAATATAAATTTGCGCAACAAGGTGAAACGATCAACTACACTGGGAAAAATAGCACTCGTACATGTAACAGTGAACAATGCGCACAAATGGTTAATTCTCAAGCCATCAAAACAATAATGTCCAGATCTCAGACATCACTTTGCAATACTGCGAGAATGACCTTTAATTGCAAACACGCACACACACAAACACAAACGCATACACACTTACCAACCAGCCAAAACAAGAAACAGAAGTAAAAACGAGTCAGATTTGTTACTACTAGCATAATCAATTGAAAACCCAAAATGTATATATATGTATGATTGTAAAGCGATGATTAGTATTCACGAAATAAATGGCCTTTATCCACTTTGTTATTAATGTGTTCTTTCTTCCTAATTAGAAATATACTGTGTAATATTCGAAGGCAATGGACATTATAAAGATATATATATATATATATATATATATATATATATATATATATATATATATATATATATAAATTCCATATATATGAGCGGGCAACGTCCAGTGAATGTTTAGATGGTAACTTGAAACTTCCATTTCTTTAATACCAATACGTTTAAGTAATTGCGACAGCCTTTAGTGCCACATTTAGTACCCAATCCTAACGTGAGTTTGGCGTGTAATGATGACGTCTATTGATAGAAGAACAAATAGGAAAAAGCGTAAAAATCAAAGGGAGTACGAGTTTACCTTCTAATGACGCTAGGAGTTCCGTCCAGTACTTAATCTGGTACTAGTTACGCCACAACTGAAGCAAATTGTTGTACTTATAAGGTCTTCACAACTAGGATTATCTAAAGGCAAAATTTTTCTTAAATGTATAGACAGACCAATTAATGTCTTACAAATTGATTGCGAATGCGTAAATGTAATGCTTTTAGCCTATAAAAGCGTTTTCACAAATTCCTGATAAAAAATACGCATATACAAGTTAAACAGAATAACTAATTAATGTGCCATTATACATGTAGAACAACTATCATAGAAGAAAAAATAAGAAGAAATTTCTGAAGTTCATTTAGCATAGCTTACGCATAATTCAGATACTAAAATTCTGTCAAAAGTATAATTTTATGCATATTTATCGTTTTTTATCACACTATTCCATGCGTTTTTAGTCGGGTTTAAACATCAGAAGCAATTTTTTCTAAAAACGAGATTTACTTTATATATATATATATATATATATATATATATATATATATATATATATATATATATATATATGATAAGTAAAATTAACTTTTATTTTGAAATTTTAAAAGCATACATTTTGGTGCATTTTATGCTATAATGCGATTTAGGAAATTTTTTTGAATGCTCATTTGTCCCTTTCAGATACTTTTGAAAATAATACAGAAATTAGCAGTAAATAGAATCCCAAACACAAAAGCCAATGTGCCATGATTCGGATTTCGTCCCAGTCTGCTTAAATATTAAGACAGCTCACTGTGTACGTTTACTTATTTGTTTAACTTTTGTTTAAGATTTATTTATCTAAAAGGTAACAGAAATTGCTAGAATTCTTGACGTAACAAACTTCTTTTTGCCAAATGCAAGCTTAAATTTCTGATTAATTTTATTAAATATTTAATATTGAAGGCTAATAATTTTTTTCCTTCGGTACAACTGATAGCATATTTACCACAAATCTTATCAATAAATTTCTGCGGGGCCTACGCATTATTGTTATCCAATGTTGAGCATGCTGTTTTTTATTTGTAGCTGAGACTTTTCATTAACAATAAATATATTTAAAGCTAAATTTGCAACTGATAAAGTATTTATATAACATTAAGTGTTTAAATGCAATATTTTGGCAAGATGTTTCTTTTTTCTTAAATGAGGTTTATTATTCACAACTTTTATATGCTCTATATAGAGATTCAGTTACATTTGCGCCTCATTGAAACAAGCCGATGATTCATTTAATAAAAGGAAAAACGAATCTTATATTTATAATGGTCATATTGATATAATGCTATATATTTTTAGTGTTTTGCCGATTTTACTGAGTAAATGGTAATTTCTTCGCAAAAAGTCAAAACTATTAATTCAGCAATCAATGATTGTGTGGGTGGGGATTACATTTCTTTTGATCAACTTTGTGAGCTTCAAATTAACATCAATCTCTTTGCATCTAATCCGTCGCACAACATATCAGAAATACTCTCATCCACACGTACTGCTGCAGTTTGACCTTCCGCAATTATTATGAGAGAATGACAGCAAACTGACTAATGAGAAGCAAATTGAAATGGATTTATAAGGAAAGTAAAATTATATATGCAGCTCTTACCTTGATTAGTATCGCATATATTTTATTTAACTCGAAATTTCGACTGCACAGTTTCTACGCATTCACGAGCGTTAGGTTTTCGCAGCTCTCAGCAAAATCTCTACAGATTACATAATTAAACAATCGCTAAATGCGCGCGTGGTGATATCGATTCTTTGAATCTAGATTGCGAGTTTAAATAAATAACAATTCAATTGTATTTAACTAGTCTCACAACATAGAAATACTACTATCAATCACACGTACTAAGGTGCTTCGATCTTCAATGATCATCAACATAGTAAGACAGAAAATTTATCGCTGAATATCATTCATAAATTATTATATAAGGCATGTGAAACCAGATATGCGTCTCTCACACCTAAAAGTCTTGAATATATTCTGCATAAGGCATTTTCAGTGTAGTACAATATATCCACTTCTACCAGGTTTGAAAGCTGCATATTTTATTTCGCCTTCATTAGATAAGATTTGTAGTTTGATTCTCGTTAGTTATCCTGCTGTTGTGATATGGTGATGAAGAAAGAAGATCTAAAAATTTCAGTTCATGCGATTGAGAATAGCTTTGTCATTTTATGCGACTGTTGATGTAAATTGAGATTGGCGTTTATCTCTGGTTTTCTTGCCTAATTTAAATTGTGAATTTGTATGATTGTCAAAATACCTTAGGCGGCATATTAATAATTACATTTATTTTTATTTCTTGTTACCCAGTTGACGAAAAGAGCAAAAGAATTCATTCTTTTGAAAATATTTTTGTGTGCATTTTTTTAGTTTTGCACAACTTTGTTCTTAATTTGATCATGTGTAAAGTGTCAAGTAGAATCTTCATTAATCTGAGGGCTTTATGTATTTATTTTTGATAGAAAATATCTGAAGTATTTATGTGCAGAAAACATTTTTTATAGAAAAATCCATTAATCAGCATCAAATGAAAAAGGAAAAAAATTTCCAAATTAAAAATATCAAGTATATAATCGATAAATATTATCAAAATCCAAATAGTTTTGTCTAAATCACTTCCACATATAGTGTGGTGTCTGCTAAATAATGATAAATTGAGGATGATTTGTTGGAAAGTTGGATGTAATTGGATGCCATATGATCACCATCTAAAAGGTGAAATAGATTAAACGATTGTAATTAATATTTATATAACCGAAAATTGTGTGTACTGTTTGGCAGGGTTGCACCAGATACAGAAGAAGACGTGCCTAAGTTCAAACCCTGTCCAATGAAAATTCTGGCCAGTATGTTATGAGTTTCCAAAGAGTATTAAACCGGTCTACTGGATTAATTGCCTTTTCTACACTATTTAATTCTTATTTTATACTGACAAATCTGTGTACTTATTGGGTCAGGTGATTATATCAGGATTGCAAACTTGATTAATTTAATTGTTATCGCCTCCCGCAAAACCAATGTTAGTTTAATTATATAAACGTTTATTTAAATATCGCTTTTACATGTATTCTGGTGACTGGTCGTAGTAACAAATTGCGGATGGTAAGTTAGAGATTTTGGTTTAAATAAATGCCATATGAGCTTTACCAAAAAGTAAAAATGTCTAACCGAGTTGCATTATTTAGAATATAACTGAAAATTGAGGCAAGGTGGCTCGGTGGTTAGAGCACCAGATATCGAAGATGATGTGCGTCGCAAATTCTAATCAGTGCATGATGTGTTCCCAATAAGAACACAACCGGCCTACTAGATGAATTTCCTTTTTAAACTATACAATACTTAATTTACACTGATAAATGTATGGATTAATGGATCAGGTGTTTATATCAGGCTCACAAAAATGATTTTATTAATTTTTATCATCGCCCGCGCAGCCAATGTTCGTTTATTTATATAAATTTTAATTTCAGTAACACCTTCTGATGTAGTGTGGAGTCTGTTCAATATTGTTAGATTGGGATAGGTTAGTTTGAACTTTAAGGCCAAAGGGATTCTATATTAGCTCTACCTAAAGGAAAGGCTAACGATGAAAAGTTAGTTAGTATAAAACTGAAAGTGTGTAGAGTGCGAAAGGTTCGCTCAGTGGTTAGAGCACCAAATCCTGACGCAGACGTGTCCAGTTTAAAGCCATGTCCACGGAAAATTCTGGACAGTACGTGATGAAATCCCAATTAGGACGAAACTGGTATACTGGATGAATTTCCTTTTCCGCACTATACAGTACTTAGTTTATACTGAGAAATATATGTTCACGTATTGTGCGGAATTTTCTCCGGAAAAAGGATGCGGGCCATTTGCTTTTGTGCCACCCATGTTCTATATAATTCAGATTTTTAATTATATACAAAGTTATGTTTTTCGTTACTTTTCTTTAGGTGGAACCAGTTTGGTATCTCTTAATACCTGTACATTTGAATAGTCGCCGCCGATCTCTCATAATGCAGCAGACGTCATGCCCTCGAACATAGATATGTATTGCGATTATCAATTAAACACTACATTTAGTATGAAAGGCAATTCTTCAATAGACTCCTTTTGCCTTTATTGGTAACGCTAAAAGTTTTTTCCAGCATTTACCGCGGACAGTATTTGAATCGGGCTAAATTTGCTTCGAAGTATGAGATTAACTACAGTACCATTCATTTCCAAAATACACGACGTTTGAAGTCATATACAAGTTTATGTTTCTGATTAGCCTGTTATTCAACTGTAATTTATTTTGATTCAATTAAGACCCTCTGTTTTTACTGTCCGTTCCTGATCTGTCAGAATAAAACAGACACCATTCACTTGGCGATGTTATATTTATTTGAAGAATAATGACAGGGTTTTTATTATAAATAATTTTTAATTAAAGATTGCATAAAATAATAAAGGAAATTAATGCTATAGACATTATTTATGCGGATCTCGTAGATTTCTGTCGAGAATTTGACGCGGAAGTGAATCAAACCACGGTGCCTTTCCTTCTGCGTGTGGAACCCTATCCTCTGTGACACACACGGAACATGCTAAACGCAGTTTGGAGTCACATGCAAACTTATTGATTTTGGTTAGTCTGTCCTTTCTGCGAAACCCGTTTGGAATCTCTTATACCCTAAATTTCTATTTATTCACCTCGGTTCTGTCATTACGAAATAGACACCATGCCACTCGAAGAAGTTGTACAGAAGACTAATGATAGATACTATGTTTTATACATTTTTTCAGTATAATCCAAACAATGCAGCCGATATCAAAATCAATTTACTCGATAGACTAGATTCGTCTTTATTGGGAACTCTTCAATTAATGTGCAAAATTTACTGCGGACGAGATCCAGACCGGAGCACATTTGATTCACAAACTGGGATAATAATAAATGTGCAATCCATGCCGAATACTGCAGGCAATTTGATGTCGGATAAAATTATGTTTTTTATTTGCCTTTCCTTCAGTTGGAACCGATTTGGAATCTCTTAAGACTTGAAAGTCAAATTAGTCAACCCCTAATCTTTCATTATACAAAAGACTATATTATATTTGAAGAAGTTATATTGACTTGAAGACTACTGGCATTGATTTAATTATATATATATATATATATATATATATATATATATATGTATATATATATATATACATATATATATATATATATATATATATATATATATATATATATATACTATCGGTATCATGGTAACGTTCCATCAGGTAACAGAGGAAATTCCTTCATTTGACTGGTTTAATGCACTTGCCAGTTCATTGCTTTATGGAAATATTTAAGTTACGTTAGTCGCTATATTTCATAGGCCGACAATTCATCAAAAGTCTGAGAAACAAACTAAAAAAGCAGGGGCGATATTTCCTTTAGATATTTAATCCATACTTCTGACCGGCTAGTCTTATAATAACTATCTGACTTTTCACTAGATATACAATTAATTAATTATTGATTGCGCGGATGATGATCAAAATTCTTTAAACCAAGTTTGCAAGCATGAAGTTAGAACAAATCCTACTGTAATTAACGATTCGTACAACATAGAACAATTACCGTCAATAACTAGATAGATGCGTGTCACTTGTGTGCTCATTCCTGCTAATTTCAATCATTCTATTGAATTTAGTGAATGAATTTTTATTTACACGTTGTATGCGTCAGACTATTTGTTTTATAAGCCGCTTGCAAAATGAGGTAATTTAGGTTGCCCAAATGTTCTTGGGTGTGGAGACCACAAAAATCAAATATACAATTAATAACCGAATTTCAAGTTACATGATAAAAATTAAGGACAAACGAACCATGAAAATAATAATTGATTGCGCGGGTGGTGGTAACAATTCTTTAAATCAAGTTTGCGAGCTTGAAGTAAACACCAATCCCATTGTATTTAACTAGTCGTCGAACAAAATAACAAAACTACCGCCAGCTGCAACGCACTGACGCGTTTCGACCTTCCATGATCATCATCAGAGTACGACGGCAAACTGACTATCGAGGATCAAACCGCATTGAATATATATGGAAATCAAATTTAGATATGCGGCTCTCACATCTAGCAGTCTCGCATATATTGAACTTGACTGGAAATGTCGGCTGCACAAGTTCTATGCAGACACGAACATTAACTGTTTGCAGCTTTCAACGACTGGTTAAATACAATGGGATTGGTGTTTACTTCAAGCTCGCAAACTTGATTTAAAGAACCATGAAAATGCAAAATTTCACTCAAACCACTTGATTGCTACTTAGGATTGGTTTGCTTAGCAATATGTGTCGTCATTATATTAGGTAGGCGCATTTCACGAATGTGCGTGCGTGCGAACGTGTATATACAATTCAATTTAACATAGTTAATTCACATGTGAATAATTACAAGTGGAAGTTATGCCAATAGCCGTTAATTTTCTCTTTTCGCGCGTTAGACTAATGGTTTTATTCTTAATATTTTAAATGATGTAAAACCAGAGTGTTTTCAATTGATAGGATGGGAGGAGGGAAAGACCTGTCCAGGTAAAGGATCCACACGAAGCTTAGTTATGATATGCAACAAAACGGTTGATCATCAGAGAGGAAAATTATGAAATTTCTGTATCAAAATAATGAGAAAT
Organism: Eudiplozoon nipponicum; assembly: GCA_029291075.1. Taxonomy (NCBI): domain Eukaryota; kingdom Metazoa; phylum Platyhelminthes; class Monogenea; order Mazocraeidea; family Diplozoidae; genus Eudiplozoon; species Eudiplozoon nipponicum. The sequence continues at coordinate 158,066 of JAQBSW010000756.1, read as the reverse complement.
ATAATGAAAGGGTAAATTAGGAAAAAGTCCCTTAATAAGCGTTAAACTTGGTCAAAACCCAAAATTAAATGAACCCATAGGATAATTTTTTTTCACTAATTGATTAACCTGTAGTACGAAAATAAGCTCACTAATAAACAAGACTTAATTTGATATTCTTAATCATTTACAGAAGCTAATTTTAGATTTGGATACTTGCAATCGTCTTTCCCTACCACTAGTTAATTTTGCTATACCAATTGAACAAAACTATTCTCTATTGTTATTTCAGTCGTGATATCAGTTTCTGGTTTAATTTCACTAGATTTCTAATCAACCTCGTCATTCTATTTCAACTACATGTTGCTATTTATCTACCGTCATTCCTGTTAAAAGTCCGTAACATGTGTATTCTGTGTTGCGTATCTAGAAACAAATTAGTTAAAAAAATGTCCAGAAGGATAAATCAAAGTCAGCATGAGCGTAAAGTATAATCTCATGTGCATATTTTTTTCGCGCTTACTGGCGACTCATCAGTAAGAGACGGAATTGCGCCTTTTACGCACTATATATGTTTGGGTGTGGAATGTGGGACATTTTGACACTATAATCGCCTAAAAAAAGTGTAAAAATGAATTATTAGAGCTAACTTCATATAAATCTTTGACAATGCGACTTCCAAGCCAACTCACCCTATATAGTATATAAAGCATTGCCCGTAAATGGTGCCAACACTATGGCAGTCTTTTCAGTTAAAGTTTAGCATACTTTGAAATGCATTTTGTTAGTACTATGTTACTATTCGGCATCCATAGTGTAAATATCATGTACTGAAAAACACAGCCATAATTTTCGTGCCATTTACAGGTTCCGCATGTATATTATGCATATTGAGTTGGTTTTGATGTCGAATTTTTAAGACATTTTATGAAGTTAAATATACTACTGCAGGTTTTCAAATTCGTATAGGAGAATATAGTGTGCAAATGTCCCAAATTCCTCACTAAAATATGTAGTGAGTATAGGACGTAATACCGACTCCTAATGGTGAGTCGTCATTAAGCACCAAATGAATGTGCACATAAGATTATTTTTTCGGTTATACTGACTTTGATTTATCCTTCTGGTCATATTTGCACTATTCCTTAAAAAAAGTTTACGAGCTTGAATTAAACACCAATCCCATTTTATTTAAAATGTTGTCCTACAGAAGCAAAACTTATCTCAGTCACACGTACTGACGCGTTTTGACCTTCCATGATAATCATCAGATTACGACGGCAAACTGACTAGTGAGGATCAAACCGTAATGCACATATATAGAAAGCAAAATTATATATGCCGCTCTAACCTCTAGTAATCGCGCATCCGTTGCATTTAACTGGAAATTTCGGCTACAAAGATTATATGCAATCACGAAAATTAAAATTTTTGCAGCTTTCGCTACATATATATTGTTATTACAATTAAAATTCGGTGATTGCGCGACTGGTGATAGCAATTCTTTACATCAAGCTAGCGAGCTTGGAGTAAATATCAATCCTACTGTAATTGACCAGTCGTCGAACCACCTCTCGCGCAATCAGTGCTTCTTTAATTGTTTATATATATATATATATATATATATATATATATATATATATATATATATATATATATATATATATATATATGTATTTGTTACCACCAGCATAATCAATTGAAAACCCAGAATGTATATAAATGAAAGATTGTAGAGCGAAGTTTAGTATTCACGAAATAAATGGCCTTTATCCACTTTGTTATTAATGTGTTTTTTCTTCCTAATTAGAAATATACTGTGTAATATTCGAAGGCAATGGACATAATAAAGATTATTAAAGAGCGGGGTCAGCCTTTTACCCGTAAGGAACTAAACACTTATATTGCAGCCAACTGTATGTGTGCCAAACTTCTAGAAAGAATTAAGTTCTTCAAATCGTGTTTACAATCAGATGTTGTGCCAAAACGATTCCTCAAGCAGTGCAGGAGAAATAACCAAAAACCGACGAATAAACTTATAAGTCGCTTATTGCTTAATGCCATCGAGGACAACCAATCAAAACTGCAAGATGCTGAGAGAATCATTCAATCACTGGGTTGTCAAATTGCAAGACTGAACGACAGCGAATACACCGCTTTTACAACGAAGATAGAAACGCTGATGAAAATAACAGCTGACAAAGAAACTAAGGACCTCACGAGGGACCTGGACAAATTTCCTACACAATCAAAATTTCCTACAAACCCAGACGCATTTATTCACAATTATTCAAAAGTGATCTTGTCAAAACACCAGAAAGAATTACTCTCCTTAGGAGCAAAATTCTGCGTAGTCAAGAAAAACCTAAGTGAACGTGACATTATTGACATTCAGGCTGGAACGGAAAATTTATACAATGACTTAACGAAAGACACCGCCCCACATGCATTCAATGGACAAGGACTGAAAGCTGAGATAGTTAGCGCACTAGAACAATACAAGAAGGAATTCAAAGGCAGCCAAATCATCACAAAAAAGCACATAGACGAACTCAGAAAACTACAATCAGACAAATCCATACGACTTGCCACACCCGACAAAGGATCAGGAATTGTTATACTTGAAGCCGACGCTTATAGAAAGTCCATGAACGATATTATAAATGATCAATCTAAATTTAAGCATGACATCAAACAGAAAGATGATTCAACAAACATCGAATCAAGAATTAATGCAATTCTGAAAAAGATGGAGAAACACGTTTTCATCGTGGCTGATTCCGATATTAGATCAAAACTCATAGAAGACATCCAAAAGGCAAAACCCGTCGGAACAAACACCGCAAGATTGTACGGCAAACCAAAAACTCATAAAGCCGTGACAGCCTCAGGAGCTCCCTCGATGCGGCCTATTATGTCAATGATCAACGTTCCACAAAATAAACCACCCAAGTTTCTTTGCAAAATACTTCAACCAATACGAAGCATCTTAAACGCAAACACTATCAAGGACTCCTTCGGACTAGCAAATGAACTGAAGGGGAAGAACATTCTACAGAATAAAATGGTCTCGCTTGACGTCTCATCCTTATTTACAAACATACTACTGAATAAGATAACGGAGATCTTCAGTGACCTTATCAAAAATTAGTTTTTTGATTTCCCTACAGACACTAATGACATCAAAGACCTCATATTAGCATGTACGAAAAACGTGCAATTTACATTTGAAGGAATATACTACCGCCAGATTAATGGTGTAGCTATGGAAAGCTGCATTGCGCCCCTCCTGGCAGATTTATTCACGTATCATCTTGAAAAAACGAGCCTAAAATATACAATTGACAAGTGCGAACTCTACGAAAGGTATGTAGATGATATCTTGTTGTTCATCTCAGAAGCAGCAGACCCTTCCGAAATCCTCAAACAAGCAAATGGAGCCGATCCAGACATCAAATTCACTCTCGAGGTAGAGAAAGACGACAGTTTTCCCTTCCTTGAATCAAACTCACTCGAGAAGAAAGGGATTTGACACTGGTCATACATAGCAAATCCACTTTCACCGGCCAATACATTCAATACAACAGCAGTGTGCCAAAATCCCATAGAAGAAACTTAGTAAACAACCTAGCAAACAGAATCAGGAAGATCTGCTCTGAACACAAGACCGAGGGAAGAACTGGGCTACCTCAGGAAAATTTTTCTAATGAACAACTACCCAGAGCGTTTCATTGATGTCAACATCAGACCACGACAGATTCGCACTAGAGAGGATACCGTCAAGCAGGTTTTCCTAAACTTACCATTTAGAGGCGACGTACCAGCCTCAATAATTGCACAGCGGCTGAATAGAATAACTAAGGAGAACTTTCCCAGTGTTAAAGTTAATATGACATTTAGTACACAGAGAATTATGAGGTTGGATGCCAAAGATCAATTGCCAATTCTCTCCAAATCATTCATAGTCTACAAATTTTCATGTATGTGCGGTAGCACATATATCGGACGTACGAAGAAGCAATTGATAAACAGAATCCAGCAACATTTTCCACAGAAATTGATTAACAAAGGCTTGGCACCGTCAGGAAAATCAGCTATTTCCGATCATATATTGGCAACGGGGCACCCAGTCAATTCGACCAATTTCTCAATTCTACATAAAGCAAAATCAGAAAAATTATTATTTATTTATGAAGCCCTTTATATAAAACAATAAGCACCTGACCTAAATATTCAAAAGTTTCATCAACATGATATTCTAATCGACTGGCCACGAATAACAAAATTCAACAACAATTTACTAGTATCCAGGCAAGACCGAACAGGCCCTCGACTAGAATCAACAAACATTCAATCGGATTGGCAACAAACTGAAGAGGAAATAACAGAGGCGCATACGGTGACAGAAGTTTCCAAACAATATGAGCATTCAACACTGAAATCCACACTTGCACTGTTACCATGTGCAGAACACAAATTTGCGCAACAAGGTGAAACGATAAACTACACTAGGAAAAATAGCACTCGTACATGTAACAGCGAACAATGCGCACAAATGGTTAATTCTCAAGCCATCAATGACAATAATGACCAGATCTCAGACATCACTTTGCAATACAGCGAGAATGACCTTTACATGCAAACAGGCACACACACAAACACAAACGCATACACACTTACCAATCAGCCAAAACAAGAAATAGAAGTAAAAGCGAGTCAGATTTGTTACCACTAGCATAATCAATTGAAAACCCAGAATGTATATAAATGAATGATTTTAGAGCGATGTTTAGTATTCACGAAATAAATGGCCTTTATCCACTTTGTTATTAATGTGTTTTTTCTTCCTAATTAGAAATATACTGTGTAATATTCGAAGGAAATGGACATAATAAAGAATATATATATATATATATATATATATATATATATATATATATATATATATATATATATAGCGAAAAATGCAAAAACTTTTGTGACTGCAAAGTGATTGTGCAACCGACATTTCTGGTCATGTACAATGTATGCAAGACCACTAGAGATGAGAGCAGCATATTTATTTTGCGTTCTATATGTATACATTACAATTTGATCCTCCTTAGTCAGTTTGCTGCCGTACTCTGACGATGACCATGGAAGGTCGAAATGCGTCAGGACGTGTGACTGTCGGTAGTTTTGCTACGTTGTTCGAAAACTGGTTAAATACAATAGGATTGGTGTTTACTTCAAACTCGCAAACTGGATTTAAAGAAATTGTTGTCACCACTCATGCAATCAATGATTGCTTAATTGGATTATCCGTATTTGAAATAATCTGTTTCTATGTGCGCATCAAATGATATATAATTGTATATATTTGTTTTTCGAAAAAAACTAGTATCTAAATTTACATACTTAAATGCAGTTCTGTTTTTTCCTCTTCTTACCTTGATTGGAGCTTTGTTTTACCACCATAATTATAACTGCGTATATTGCATGGGATTTCTTGCTACTACATATCACTATGTTTCTATTGTAATCACAGTCAATGATGTATCCATTCTCTACTGCATGTCGCGCATGATCTGATCTAAAAACTTATTTAACTCCGTGCAATACTATGTCCACCTCTTCTTAAATCGATGGAGTGCGCTGTTTCATAACTATACTTGAGACTGCGGTCTTAGCATGGGCTTTCCTCCACTCTTGATGCTTCTAATGGTTCTTTTGTTTATTCTCATTAAGGAGTCTAGTGATATGGTAAGGATCTGTCGTAAAACTGCTTTTATATTTTACTTTTTAATGATTCATTTTACTTTAATCCATAGTAAATACTAGTGTAATGCGTTTTACCTTGGAACTATCAAATATAACATATCAAAAATTGGGAATACATTTCTCAGAAAATCCATATTTGTTTCTTATATTAGCTTATGACAGTAACCATTAATTCTAATTTCCTGCGTAATTTATTGCCCCGTAACACAATGACTCTACGTTTTTCCAACATTTAATTAGATTTGACGGGACTCAAATTAGGAGTAAATTTACTTGCGACATCCATCGTGCTGATTTTGGTTTATCCTTCTGGTCATATTTGAGATAATTTGTTACTAGGTGCGCAACACCCTATACACAATTACATATATATTAGTTTTAAAAGAAACATGTTGCGCGACAGTGAAAAGATCATTTACCTGATTTTCTGATTGCGTACCGAAATATTTGAATCCACTGTCATCATGATGATTTTTGCATATATTTCGATTTCCGGGTACGGAAATCTTTTTCAATGCCAAACACATCACCCACTTAGTTGACAATCAGTATGTCAAGTGGAAATATTAGTTTAAACTGCCTCATTTATACTTGTTGTTAGATATCTTAAACATAACGTTTATTTAAAAAATGCTAAGAAAGTGTATACATGTAGACATATACACAAACCAATTTAACATACACTTTCTTAGCATTTTTTAAATAAACGTTATGTTTAAGATATCTAACAACAAGTATAAATGAGGCAGTTTAAACTAATATTTCCACTTGACATACTGATTGTCAACTTAGTGGGTGATGTGTTTGGCATTGAAAAAGATTTCCGTACCTGGAAATCTAAATATATGCAAAAATCATCATGATGACAGTGGATTCAAATATTTCGGTACGCAATTCGAAAATGAGGTAAATATATATTAGTTCTCCGCCATAAACAGTATCAAATTGTTATATATTTCATTAAATGAAGCCATGATTACCGCGAAATGTGATAATTGATATCGTTCAAGGCCAGAGTGTATGGATATGCTAGAGTAACAGGTGTTAAGAAATAGGTGTAATTCTCAATTTTGATGAACTTAAGAATACATTGCAATCCATTGTGTTTGTGTCATGTACGGACTCTGCAACCATAGTGTAGGTATCATGTTCATTTTCGGTACCATAATTTTGGTATCTGGTACTGATACAATAGCCATAGTATTGGTAACATTTACCGACGTGGTATATATACTATATATAGTGAGTTGGCTTTGAAGTCGCATTGTTGAAGATTTTTTATAAAGTTAGCTTCACTACTGCAGTTTTACTCATTCGTATAGGAGATTTTAACATTGTATTTTTCCACATATTTCAGCGAAATATGTAGTGGGTAAAGAGCGTAATACCGACTCCTCCAGATGATTTTCCAGCAAGCACGGAATGAATGTGAACCAGATTATACTCTCTGATCATGCTGTCTTTGGTTTATCTTTCTGTTCATATTTGAACTAATTTGTTACTAGATAAGCAGCACCTAATAAACACTTGAAAATAAATTATTTCTCCGCTACAAACAGTATCTAACTAACTAAAAAAATGTTCACTTTTATAACCGTCAGGTGTTTCAACATTGGGACGCTCCTTATTTAAAAAAATGTTTCTTTAATGTGAAATATGTTGAGGTTATACGTATATACATCAATAATCATTTTACTTACTTTTACTATTCACGAGTTAATAAGAATAAACCCAAAGCTCGTCTGTATATTTGTGTACATGCTAACAAAATCTAAGCTCGCCAAACTATCAAATTAATCAAGTATAAACCTATCCACAATTTAAACCAAGCGATAAGAATTCATCTTCGTATGCTTTAAGAAATATGACTGTTTTATTATTTTGTGACATTGAACCTTCAAAATGTTATATTTTGGGGTGAGTTCGACATTGACAAAGTTAGTTAATAGGTAACCAGGTTTGTACACGTTTACCAAACCAAACACTACGTGAAACTGTATTTCTTTGTATGAGCGTGTTACCACATGCCGAAATCAATTCTTTGCTTACAATCATAAGGATTAAAAATTATACTTGCCCTTGTGCGTCTTTTATTTTTTTTATACCGCAGTTTCTTTAACTGTTATAGCATTTAATTATTATAACGGAACTGAGAAATTTGAACCGTAACTCTTCATGTAGCCGCTTTTAGACATAAAAAAATCATTAGATATTGACTCAGGTCTGAGTTTTATTGAATTTTATAATTGGTCTGCCATTTAATCTCGTGGTGCGTTAAAACGTCTAATTCAAAGTAGCCTTGTCATTTTTTTAAAAACAGTTGTGCCGTTTTAACAACATTTGCAAGTACCTCATTTCTAAATAATTTTTCTTTTTTTATTGTTATGTTCAAACATCGATTAAGAAATTCAACTTGCTTCAAAATGTGATTCAGCGCAACATTGATTACAATAATTGTTATCACCACCCGCGCAACCAATGTTCGTTTAATTATACAAATGTGCATTTCAATACCACATCCCATGTAGTGTGGTGTCTGTTCAGTAATGACAGACTTGGAATGGTTAATTGGAACTTTGGGTGTAAATGGATGCCATATGAGCTCCACCTAAAGGACATTTAGACTAACCAAGTTACATAAGTTATTATATAACTGAAAATTGTGTGTAGTGTAGTGTGCTGCAGTATGACTCAGTGGTTAGAACACCAGTTTCCGAAGCAGATGTGCCCAGGTTCGAGTCCTGTCTGCGGAAATTTCTGGCAAGAACATCATGAGTTCACAATAAGGGCGAGACCGGTCTCCTGGATGAATTTCCTTTTCTACACTAAACAATTCTTAGTTTGTACTAACATATGTAAGTAAATAATGGGTCAGGTATGAGTATCACATCCGTAATTTTGATTATAAAAAATTGTTATCACCACGTGCCATCAATGTTTGTTTAATTATATTAAGGTTCATTTCAATACCACTTCCACATGTAGTGTGGTGTCTGTTCAGTAATGACAGATTGGGGATGGTTAGTTGGAACTTTGGGCCTAAATGAATGCCATATGAGCTCCAAATAAAGGAAAAATAGACTAACAAAGTTACACTAGTTAGAATATGACTAAAAATTGTGTTCAGTGTAGTGTGCGGCAGGGTGGCTCAGTGGTTAGAACACCAGTTTCCGAAGCAGACTTGCCCAGGTTCGAGTCCTGTCTGCGGAAATGTCTGGCAAGTACATGATGAGTTCACAATAAGGGCGAGACCGGTCTACTGGATGAATTGCCTTGTCTACACTACACAATTCTTAGTTTATACTGACATATGTATGTAATTAATGGAAGTTTAGTGTGCAGCAGAGTTGCTCAGTGGTTAGAGCACCAGATTCCGAAGCAGACGTGTCAAGGTTCGGGTCCTGTCCGCGGCAAATTCTGGCCAGTACATGATGAGTTCCCAATAATGATGAAACCGGTCTACTGGATGAATTGCCTTTTCTACACTATACAATTCTTAGTTTATACTGAAATATGCAAGTAATTGTGTGTAGTGTGGTGTGCGGCAGAGTGGCTCAGTGGTTAGAGCACCAGATTCCGAAGCAGACGTGTCAAGGTTCGAGTCCTGCCCGCGGCAATTTCTGGCAAGTACGTGATGAGTTCCCATTAAGGACGAGACCGGTCTGCTGGATGAATTGCCTTTTCTACACTATACAATTCTTAGTTTATACTGACATATGTAAGTAATTGTGTGAAGTGTAGTATGCGGCAGAGTGGCTCAGTGGTTAGAGCACCAGATTCCGAAGCAGACGTGTCAAGGTTCGAGTCCTGCCCGCGGCAATTTCTGGCAAGTACATGATGAGTTCGCAATAAGGGCGAGACTGGTCTACTGGATGAATTGACTTTTCTACACTATACAATTCTTAGTTTATACTGACATATGTAAGTAATTGTGTGAATTGTAGTATGCGGCAGAGTGGCTCAGTGGTTAGAGCACCAGATTTTGAAGCAGACGTGTCAAGGTTCGAGTCCTGCCCGCGGCAATTTCTGGCAAGTACGTGATGAGTTCCCATTAAGGACGAGACCGGTCTGCTGGATGAATTGCCTTTTCTACACTATACAATTCTTAGTTTATACTGACATATGTAAGTAATTGTGTGAAGTGTAGTATGCGGCAGAGTTGCTCAGTGGTTAGAGCACCAGATTCCAAAGCAGAAGTGCCCAGGTTCGAGTCCTGTCCGCGGCAAATTCTGGCCAGTACATGATGAGTTCCCAATAATGATGAAACCGGTCTACTGGATGAATTGCATTTTCTACACTATACAATTCTTAGTTTATACTGAAATATGCAAGTAATTGTGTGTAGTGTGGTGTGTGGCAGGGTGACTCAGTGGTTAGAAAACCAGTTTCCGAAGCAGACGTGTCCAGGTTTGAGTCCTGTCCGCGGCAATTTCTGGCAAGTACATGATGAGTTCACAATAAGGGCGAGACCGGTCTGCTGGATGAATTGCCTTTTCTACACTATACAATTCTTAGTTTATACTTACATATGTAAGTAATTGTGTGAAGTGTAGTATGCGACAGAGTGGTTCAGTGGTTAGAGCACCAGATTCCGAAGCAGACGTGTCAACGTTCGAGTCCTGCCCGCGGCAATTTCTGGCAAGTACATGATGAGTTCACAATAAGGGCGAGACTGGTCTACTGGTCGAATTGTCTTTTCTACACTATACAATTCTTAGTTTATACTGACATATGTAAGTAATTGTGTGAAGTGTAGTATGTGGCAGAGTGGCTCAGAGGTTAGAGCACCAGATTCCGAAGCAGACATTTCAAGGTTCGGGTCCTGCTCGCGGCAATTTCTGGCAAGTACATGATGAGTTCACAATAAGGGCGAGACTGGTCTGCTGGATGAATTGCCTTTTCTACACTATACAATTCTTAGTTTATACTGACATATGTAAGTAATTGTGTGTAGTGTAGTGTGCGGCAGAGTGGCTCAGTGGTTAGAGCACCAGATTCCGAAGCAGACGTGTCCAGGTTCGAGTCCTGCCCGCGGCAATTTCTGGCAAGTACATGATAAGTTCACAATAAGGGCGAGACTGGTCTACTGGATGAATTGTCTTTTCTACACTATACAATTCTTAGTTTATTCTGACATATGTAAGTAATTGTGTGAAGTGTAGTATGCGGCAGAGTGGCTCAGTGGTTAGAGCACCATATTCCGAAGCAGACGTGTCAAGGTTCGAGTCCTGCCCGCGGCAATTTCTGGCAAGTACGTGATGAGTTCCCATTAAGGACGAGACTGGTCTACTGGATGAATTGCCTTTTCTACACTATACAATTCTTAGTTTATACTGACATATGTAAGTAATTGTGTGAAGTGTAGTATGCGGCAGAGTGGCTCAGTGGTTAGAGCACCAGATTCCGAAGCAGACGTGTCAAGGTTCGAGCCCTGTCCGCGGCAAATTCTGGCCAGTACATGATGAGTTTCCAATAAGGACGAAACCTGTCTACTGGCTGAATTGCCTTTTCTACACTATACAATTCTTAGTTTATACTGACAAATGTAATTAATTAATGTATCAGGCACTTATATCAAGACCAAAACCTTGATTATAATTTATGATTCCGTGTGGTTAAATTTGTTGTACTATTAGCTATATTTGATCCAGATGAAATTCAGGGAAGGCTCTCAATGCCCAAGTCAGCTAACTTTATGCGACGTACATTGCTTAAATTTCTAATTTCTTTATTGCACTTTTTCTTAGTGAACACCTCTGTACGTATAAAGTAATCTGTTTGCAACAAAGAAAGAAACATCTACCTTAATACAGTTTTAAAGAAAATGTAAGCTTACGTTTATTTAGGTCACGAAGTAACATGATCATAATGTTCACATAAAGATTGTATATAAGAAACGTACTATTCGCATTTAATCTGTAATTTACTTTAATTTTAAACATTTATGGATATTGAAATTCTTTAAAATTTTCCTTAAAAATAAATATTTTACACTTTCTATGTGAATTGATACTTTACTTGATTATATTTATCGTAATATTTTACGACATTGATGCAGTAATTCAAAACTAAATAATACTTAAAAGAATAAAAACGTTATTGCTAAATTATTTTTAAAAAATTGCCTGATTTTATACACATGCTGCAAACTGTTAATGTTCGTGACTGCATAGAAATTATGCAGCCGACATTTTCAGTCAAGTTCAATATATGTCAGACTGCTAGAGGTGAGAGTCGCATATCTAAATTTGATTTCCATATATATTCAATGCGGTTTGATCCTCGATAGTCAGTTTGCCGTCGTAATCTGATGATGATCATGGAAGGTCGAAACGCGTCAGTGCGTTGCGGCTGGCGGTAGTTTTGTTATGTTGTTCGACGACTAGTTAAATACAATGGGATAGGTGTTTACTTCAAGCTCGCAAACTTAATTTAAAGAGTTATAGAATTTTGGCTGGTTTAGGAATTAAAAGTCTTTTTTCGGGATAATAATACTTTAATCGTTGCTAATCACATAGTAATTCTGTCAACACTTAAAAATGTAGTGAATCGATTTGAATTGCGTAGCCGTGAGATGAACATTACAATTCTAAATTAAAAATCAGACCCAGCGAGAACAGCTTCAATGTCTCTAAAATCGAACAACCCTAACAATTAATTTGATAATAATCGTATTTTGAATACGCCAGTAAAAAAAATCATATCTACCGTTCTTGGATGATATACTATTGATTTGGAGCCACAGTGACGATGATAAGGTAGATAACTCTAATTTAAAATATCAAATGTGCAAACATAAATTTAAATTTGATAGAAAATCGTAAAGTGATTAACTGTTTTTCGATATCATGTTAATGGTATAAGGTCTGAAAGTATAGCGATATTCATTTGGCAGATAGTATCTCGACAATTCATTTTAATACTAATTCCAATTACGCGTATCGTATAAAAAGTGTATAATAAATCATTAACAATAAAAAGCTTAAGGTTAACATATATGAAACATTGGGAGTGAGATTTAGACAGACTGCGTGAAATATTATAGTGTAAGCGTTACAAACATAATCTAATATAAAAACTCATGGATGTCTCCGATGAGCATATTCACAATATGAAATATGTTATACCTGATAGATCAAAGACAAATCATACAACAGACGTCTAAACTAACGAAGAAAATAAATTCATTAACTATAAATTAGAACATAAGATTCATTTTATGTTAGTCCCTCACACAGTACATATGATTAAATTGAATAATTATTAATATCAGATGTGTACAAAATTCAACGCAAAGACTACTGTCTCATGAATATATGTAAAATCGTGCGTCCAATAAAGGTTCAACTAGGGGCATATAGAACAGAAAGCAAGTATGGAAATGTTGCTAAGTCTGATTTTGCCTGTCATGTAGAGGAGATTGACCACAGAATTAATTAATTAAATCAAGGAATGATATTATGATTGAAAAACAGTGTTAAAATCTTTCAATTAGACTTGAAACACAAAATTAACTAATGCTAGATAAAGATGCTTGTAAGTATCCGAATCTGATTTTAGCTCCATTAAAATGTTATGAATCTTGGATTAAGTTTTGCTAATTATTGTGCTTATTGTCTTATTACTGATTAAAAAAATATTGATAGTACATTATACTGTGTTTATTTAATTTTGGGCTCTGAGCTAGTTGATCACTTATTAAAGAAATTTTGTCCTAATTCTTTAAATCAAGTTTGCGAGCTTGAAATAAACACCAATCCCATTGTATTTAACCAGTCGTCGAACAACATAACAAAACCACAGCCCGTCATTACCATCATATTGCTCATTCTTTTACTAAGAAAATTTCATAATTTTCCTCTCTGACCATCGATTGTTTTGTTGCATGTCTTAACTAAGCTTCTTGTGTTACTAACCGTGGTTCTTTTAACTCCTTCCCAAGATCACTTTAGTTTCACATAATTTTAAATGTTAAAATAGAACTATTAGTCTAACGCGAGAAAAGGGCAAAATAGCAGCTACTGACTGAAGGTCTAATTAGATTTATGTACATGTGAATTAAATATCTTTAACTAAATTTAAATATATACGCACGCATGCGCATAAAGGACGTGCATCTACCTAATGGAGTAGCAACGGCGGTTATTAATCGAGCCAATCCTAAGAATAAATCGAGAGGTTTCAGTGAAATTTCATACATGAATGTTTCGCCGTTCTCTTTTTTGTATCACTTAACTTGGGGTGAATTTATCAATGATGTATTTGATTTATTTGGCCGGACACCTTAACATGCATGGGCAATTCCAATTACGCTATTTTATACGCTGAGTATAAAACAATTTGTGTAAACTATGTAAAGTGTAAATAGAAATTCAGCTAATGCTATTTCACTTAGTTGGTTTTACATAATAATTATTTACGGACAGACACACGTAAAGCGCACCTATATAGTGAAACGTCAGTTAGTTATTTTCAGACTAAGCAGTCAGAAGTAAAAATGAGCTGTATGAAGAAATCATCACACTTGCTGTATTAGCTTGCTTCAATAACTCTTGATCAATTGTAGACCGAAAAAGGTATCCGAAAAAGCAATGCACTGGAACTAATGCACAAGGCAGATCTGGTAATTTTGAAAGGAAGAAACAGCTTCGCGTGCACATTATTATTCTTCAAGTACTGTCCAGAAGTTGCAATGAACTGGAATCGCACCGGAGTACATTTGCTTCTGAGCATGGGTTTCTAAACACTGCGCCATCTGTTTCAAGAAATTAAAAGTCTAGTACCAACTTACGATATTCGGTAGCTCTCCGTTACGTGAAACCTATGTGGGATCTTCTAAGTTCAGAAGCATTTGTGCTACGGTTCAAGTCCCGTCGGCAACAAACTCAGGACTGCATTTTTAGTGTTCCAAATAGGGGAGAAATGCTTATCTCATACTAATACACACACACACACATATATATATATATATATATATATATATATATATATATATATATATATATGCCATGTGAAGCATATGAACTAAGCATTGCCTAATGTAGCATAAGTAATTCATCATAAATAATGATTTCTCACCTATTCGGAAAAAAATAATTGTGAGGTTTGGTAATGTAATTTGTTTATATATTTTATTCTTTCGAAATGCGGTTTTAATTAAATTCAACATACCCTTCCCATGTAAAAAAAGGGAAATGAAATTTTATCGGGCACAAAAACCGTTATTTACTCATATACTTCTGTTTTCTACAAATGAACATCTTTTTAAAAAGATCTCTTGAAACGCCAGACATTTTTCTATTTTTGGCTTTCAATACATATATAAAGGAATGCTTATTTGGATATACTTAAGAAGAATAGGAAAAATAAAAGGATATTTATATCATATATTGTATATTTCCGAAAAGAGGAGAATTTTTTTAAAGATAAATTGCTTTGCTTACATTAGGCAATGCTTAGCTCATACTTCAATGTGTATATATATGTATATATATGTATATACATATATATGTATATACATACATATATATGTATATATATATATATATATATATATATATATATATATATATATATATATATATATATATATATATATATATTCTTTTAGATGCGAGCACTAATAAAAATTCACTGTATATTTTCCATGTGCAAATATAAAAAAAAATTTTATGAGATACACGAATGGATTCTTTTTTATTTTCTTCTCAAGTAACTACAAATGTACATCTCATTATTTATAAATTGAAAGATAAAACAAGATAGGAAACTGTAAACATTGAGAGAGTGTAATAAAGAACCAACCAACCAATTATGTGCGTCACGTCAAGTTCAAATTCAATGCCTGAACATGTTTATGTAAGCAGAAGAGGCTGGTCGAGGCATTGATCTTGAACTGCAAGTGATTGTTTGTTCCCTGATATATATATATATATATATATATATATATAATATTGGAATGCAAGCATTAGTAAAATTCATAATATTCTTTCCATGAGAAAAAAAGATAAAGAAATATTTCTTTAGACAGAAGAACCTTTAATTTTTCATATTCTTCCCAGGTTTCTACCGATGAACTTCTCTTTGTAAAGACATTGAAAGGCCAAAGATTTTAATATTTTGTTTAGCTTTTAAATACATGTATAAAGTTATGTCCGTTTTTAGATATTTGAGAAGAATAGGAGAAAAAACAGTTTATGAATCTGGTAAATTTGTTATTTTTGCACAGTGAAAGTGTATTATGATTATATATATATATATAGTTATTTAATACTACTGTATGGAAGTAAACGTTTGCCTCAATGACTGCTTCTACTTGTTTCACTTATAATTCAAGCAATAGAAATAGTTTTCTTTTATTATTAAGGCTATAAATGTAAAGATAAATACTGAGTATTATAAAACGGAATATATAAATATCGGGTTATATGTTTTACGACTATTGCAATATATAAATAATGTTAAGTTATATATTTATAGTCTTTTTTATTAAATAATTTACTGTTAAGGCAAAAGTAAAATTGAATAAGTTGGATCCTTCCATTCTTTACTATCATAATCGAAAATTTTTAGAGATAAATTTTTTTATGGTGATATACTTAAAATTTTATCTAAAAGAAAGTTTCGACAGTTAGCTTATCTAATTCTTCTATGTGAAGCGGATTTCTTTAAAAACAATAGTGTTCAAAATCGGGGGACAAGTAACAGACTGTGTCGTTTAATAATTCGAGATAACGAGCTTGAATATGTATTACTGGACGAATAGAGAAGGTTTTCATTTCTATATTTACTAGCTTGAAAGCTATATTCGAAACCAAAATAATGACAGACAACCCTTACAGATCTACGATATTTGGGTTTAGAGAAAGTTGGCACAAACGCATATCATATTTAAAATTGACTTTTTACGTTTTATCCGTGTTTATATGAGGACATTTTCGTGTGTTTCTACAATATTAGGTATAGTTGTTGAATAAAATTGAGATTTGCCAATTAGTTCAAGCTAATTGCTAGCAAACGCCATTGCTGTGAAAATGTCAAATAACTGCGTTTATTCATTCAATAATATAAAATCAAAAATGTCCGGGTTCATTGCCGTAAATAAAATTTAGGACAAGTAAATTTCTATTTGCTTTGACTATTGATTTGGTATTTTATGGGTTATATAGTAAATCGTTATGATTTCGATATTATATGTGCAACAAAATCTAACAACGACATTTTTTTCAAAACACCATATCTTCCTATATATATATATATATATATATATATATATATATATATATATATATATATATATATTTATAAATTTATGTTCATTTGTAGATATCCGAATAGAATATGAGGAAGAAACTGTACTTGAATCTGATAAATTTTATTTTTATGTTTCCACACGGAAAGATTACTTTGAATTTTATTAACGCTCGCATCCTAAAAGAAATATATGTGTAGATACGTTTGCACTAGTACAAAATTTCGAAGTACGCCATTTAAGGATGTTGTGTGAGGATTAGCAAAATAATTAGTTTATCGCTTAAAGCTGTGCAATAACCGGTACAACTAAATTTATGATTTACAAATACGTTATAATTTTGTAAATTTTATAATTATTTTATATTGTTTTCCCCCTTTATATCATTACGATGGATGTTACAATACCCTTAAATTATTTGTTTTTCCTTAGCGTTTCAATCTTCTGTAAATCTACGCTTCTCTGGAAATTTTTTTCACTACCTAATAAGTTAAATTTATCAACACAACGTCACATAATTATGTTCTCATGTTATTTAAACATATTTTTAAAAAAATAGGTGTTTTAGTGCGTCCACTGTGTATTTCCATTGCCCGTAATACCAGAATAGCCTTTTAGTATTTGCGCACGTGTATCTAGCCTAAGCATACGCATTAGAGTTGACGCGCGCGTTCTATATGTAAGACGATCACTGGTTTGTATTAAATAATATTAGTCTTAACATTCAGTTTACAGTTAAAATATGCAAAAATGATTGCTTATAATCAGTATTAGCAAAACTAGTCTCAACAAATTTGTTTTATGCATAGTTTTATTTGAAACAACATCAACGTTCTATTTTGGATTACTTTAGCCAGTAAATCTTATTGAGATACGTTGTGCAAACATTGTGGGCTTTTGTTGAAACTACAAAAAGTGTAGCAAAGATTAGGATTTCGACGATTTTTTAAACACAAAGAATATCTGCTAAGAGTAAAATATTACAGACGTTCAATTTGATACGTTTACCTCTGTGTCGTCAATGTCAAAAATGGGAATATTAAAAAGGCCTGACATATGTCAAAAAATACACATAGCAGAACTATTAAATAAGGCAGAATGAAATATGTAAACTGACTCATTTATGGAAAGTAGTAGGTGTAGATTTTAATTCTGTTTTGTATTTGAAATATAAGTTGGATTATACGTTTTTTGTCAACACAACGCGTGGAATTAAACTATAAGATTCGCTCAATTTTCACACAGAAAAACTCTCGCTTATGATGTCAATATTAAAACCTAACCAAAGGGCATCTTTAGTTATGGCTTGCCAGTTGAATGATATTTAATAAGCAAACGGAAATTCGGAATTAACATCGATTTCTAATAGGAGTATCGGAGCATTATCAAGTATGAGAAGTTGTGACGACAAACTTGTTGTTGATTGAAATTACGGCAATTTGCTCATTTTAATTCCGAAATATACCAGTTTCCCAAACAAAAATCCACACAAATCTTCGTGATTATGTTCTACATTACAAAAGATAAATGTTTAAGGATGCGAAAGCCTTCAACGTGTGATATTATTGTGCTCTGCTTTTTAATATACAAGTCTTCGGAAACTTTGCTGCAAGCTGCGACACGGCTACATCTGCATCGAACCGTGTGTATGGACCAGGTTCTTCAGGAATCGGACTCCCTATCAAGGAAGATCCAAAGATTTTATTCAACTACATTTTTTAACTACTTGACGAATGAGCCAGAATATGGTTACCGTAGACCTGAAAAGAGTAATTTATCCAATATAACCCCGAACGCGTTTGTCTTGGGAGAATTTGTGTGCAACAGAATGGCAGCTAACAAATCGTATCCGCCCAGAGAGTCAGAAGTCTATTCTAGCAATTCTAGTTTTCTGTACAACGTGTTAACTGACGGCGAGGACAGGGCTGTAAGAGCAATTACAATAGGTCTGATGAACAAAGGTGAAGATCTGGCGAAACTATTGTCACTGGACCAGCCGAACAGCACAAATTTCCTCAATTTCAAAGCTGACTTCTACGATAAAGCAAAAGATCTACTTGACGAGCTTGAAACGTCGATCCAGCGTAAGGCCAGTGCCTATCTACTCGCGTATCGAGTTCTGCTAAACACACCGGCTGTTCTGACTTGTCTTATTTTGGGTGGTCTATCAAACAAGATACAAGGTGGTAATCGGCTTGGCTTCTATGTTCCATGCCTAGGTTGTGTAATCGCCTGCATTTTATGGGCCGGATCATTGTCGCCCAAGCTCTACTCACATATTAATTCTGGAATTGAGGTTTGTCTAATAACCATAAATAATTGAAAAAATGTAAGAGTTTTTTGCGAAGGCTGCCATTGCAATAATTAATACGAGTTTGTAGACTTAGACTATGTAAATTTCCTTTATTTTTAATAAACTATTCTGCACTGTTTCAACCCAAAGTGTTTCGAAATATATCAGTAGGTAAATATGACGGTGCCTCTTTCTGAATTTGTAATTTTTACATATATTCAGGATTGGTGTTTACCTCAATTAAAAAAGCTTTATTGAAGCCAATCTATTAATAAAAACTAAAATTAAGACAAAATAATTGTGTCTAAGTCTAAGTTTTGCAATTTTGTTAACAATATGAATAAGTTCTTATCTATAGGTGAAATTGATAGCTTCAATAATTACTGACATTTTGAAATGAATCTATGATTTGAATATTGTGATATTGGTTCATAATAGGATTCATGATATCATTTCTAGTAACTTTTGCATAAATGTCTTTGAAATATTGCTACAGGAATGAAAAACTTTTCAGAATAATTAAGCTTAAATTAAACAAAAAATGCCGACCGACATTCTCTAAACCACATACAATATTTGCTGTCGATTTATAATAGTTACGGCTCACTAATTTAATCCTACTTTGGTAAGGGATATATATTTAAAAGATTTCAATTATCTATTTAGATTATTCATTTGCAAATTTATACTAACTTTCCTGAAATATGGAAGATTTCGGTGTTCATGGCGTGAGAACTATACAGCACATTGTCAAAATTTTATAAAAACACGGTGTCATTTATACGTTTTTGTTAGAAATCGGAATGTTTTATTAAACAAATGTTTAAACCAGCGTAATTCTTGTAAAGTTAAGTACAGACATTTTGTGATATTATACATAAATTATAAAGATGAAATCAGTACTTTTTATCACAAAATTATGAAGAACATCAGAAGAGATCTAATAATTATATTCAAAGCGTTTGTGTAGATTAAAAAATATTATTACAGCTTGATTGCATAATTAAATTCAAAGTGAATGAAACTGTAAAATTAAGTTCTTATTAGTCACCTTATCACTATGTACATCACGTCATGTGCAATTAAAAAAATCTAAAGCAGTAATTTTTTACATTTTACAACAATATATTATTTATATAAATGTCATGTATAAAATAAAAATTTATTGCTGATTTTGAAATATCGGGAAATATTTACATTTTCGTGCAAAACGGCCCTTTTAAAATATGCGAAACAACAGAATTTCCATCCAAATGTATGTTCGAAGATTCAATTTTCATTATCACATAAAATTTGAGATGATTGCTGGTTCATTAGTTAACGAAGCGCGCAGATGTGGTTTACAAAATTAAAGTTCAACATAATCGGAATTTCGCTATACTCTTGTATATATTAACGGTTTCTATAAAGTAATCGATTAATTCGCTCGTTTGAACTGACTATTTGAGGTATTAATTTTTTATCGTTAAAGTATGTGGGGCATTTAATATTGATGTACGTAGATTATTTATTTTCATGTATCAAATTCACTAAAAGTAATAAATTGTAGCATAAATAGAGAAGCTTTAATTCGTAATGCATAATATCTCATCCCATGAGCTTTTCTTAAATCTTAAAATGTTCTTGTGGTTTCCTCGAATGAGTGATAAATTGCCGTACAGCAATTGGGACTAAAATACCTGTATTGTAGAATTTAAGTTTGAAGAAATGGCGAAATTTGTATCTCAACAAGCAATATATCACTTTGTCCTTGTTGTATCCAACAAGACGTTGCCATCGACTGTCATCAATTTTACTCCAAATATTTCGGTTTACGTTTTCGGAAGTCTTCTTCAACGGAAAGCACATCCCACAAACAATTTGACAATCATTAAGTCAAATTGTTTGTCGGATGTGCTTTCCCCTAGAAATGGCTTAAAAAACTGGAGACTTAAATATACGGAGTAAAATTGAAGACAACAAGGGACAGGTAATTAATATATTCCATATCGCGCAACAGGTTACTTTTTCGATGACTAATAAATGATCCGTACTATTTATTAAAAACTGTTATTGAAATATTCTGGCTTAAATTAAAATTTTTACTTGATCTGAGTCACTATAATCTAGATGATCATGTCGTGAATTCTATCGTTAAATCTCTTTCGTTACTGGTTTCAATCCCATACCTTAAAAATGAGAGTAAAACGAGAATGCTATTTTTGAATATTCATTAGTTAGGACGTAATCAATTGGTCCTCAAAACCAGGGTGTTCTTTTCTCTTGTTTGCTTTATTTTGCTAGGACAAGAGAAGTAATGAATTTGCAATAATGCAATTTTTTCGTGAACATTTTTTACATTTTTTTGAAAATTACTTTATGAAATAGCACCCATTCCACAGGTCTGACTCTCTTAGGTCAACGCAGTAGAATATAATGCTAGATTTGCGTAAAAGAGGAAAATACGCACCAAATAAATTGTCTCAATTTTTTACACCAAGATTTGTTTCCAAACTTAGCAAAAAATATTTAAGGTAGTATATTAGAGAAATAAAACCAGAAAGGGTTAGGCAATTAAAATTGGAATTACTATGATGGGTGTCTTGTTGGTTACTTGAAACGGTCACAAATGCTGTAGTTTCTTTTGATATTTTAATTTTATTGTGCACTTCACAATTTTTAATTTCAGTATGGACCGATGCTAATTCTTCTTGGCTCACTTGCATATGGCTTGTGCGGAAAAAGCAACGCAATCAACATGAGTGCCACCAGTTCCGTAACCGATGCTTCATCTGCAGCAGACAGAACAAGATTCCTTTCACGCCTTCTTGGCGCCAATTTCGTAGGTTTATGCACAGGCTCCGGAATTCTGGCTCTCTCCGCATTTATAGGTAATTATGGTTATTTTGCTACGATCGAGCAAGTTAGTTTAAAGAAAATTTTGCATCAACAGTGACACAACATGATAAACTACTGTCAATCACACGTACTCATATGCCTACATCTTCCATTATCATCATAATATCACGACGGCAAACTGATTATTGCGGATCACATCAAGATGTATATTTGAGGAAAGACAAATTGGATATGCGGCTCAGATGCACAAATTTCTACGTATTCAAGAGCATTAACATTTTGCAGCTTTCGCGGTTTGTGTATAAGTTTTATGTCAGAACAGCCCTTGATTGATGGTAAAATTCTGTTGAATAAAAATATAATGGTTCTGACTGCATAGAAACTGTGCAGCCGATAATTAATTTTATTTTCCATATATATGCATTGCGTTTGATCCTCGCTAGACAGTCTGACGTTGTACTTTGATGCTGATTATGGAAGCTCGAAATTCGTCAGTAAAAGTGATTGACCGTAGTTTTGTCAAGTTGGGCGATTGGTTAAACAAAACGGGTTTGATGTCTATTTCAAGCTCGAAAACTTGATTTAAAGATATGTTATCACCACCCGTGCAATCAAGGATTGTTTAATTATTTTCTTTTCTTTTTGCTGTTATATAGATAATATAGATTATAAATATGTTTATTTTAGCTAAATTACGTCCGTTTTCCTTGTCGGTGCAGTTTGTAAGAATATCGTAAGTTTCACCAGCTTCTTTCAACATTAGAGTTCTGCCAGTATTTTTGCTAGAATTGAAAAATATTGTGTTGCTAGTGTTACTGAAAATTCCCCCCAAAATTCGATTTTCGGCCTTTATTGCTTTAAACTTACTCTGTCTGTATGTACGTTGAGTTATTTTTAGCGCATTTGGCTTAAACTTGCTGATACTTTTGGTATATAATTTTTGTTTTCCCTGCTATATTTCTTTATATTTCGCTCTCTATTAATTATGACCTGGCTAAAATCAGCATAAAATATAATTTTTATTAAATTGCAAGTATGAAATGAGCGCATGACAATAAATCCTCTTCTTCCGCAAGAACTTTACAGTTTTGTTCTTTAATTATTTAGCCTAAAATATGTATAAATTATATTTTGTAAAGTAATTGACATTTCTATCTGTTTCACAACTGATCGTATATGTTTTAAGCTGGCAATACAACTTTAGGTATCCTTCCGTTAAATATCTTTTTTTCTACGTTGCTACATCTAAAACGTTGATACTGGAAAATTTAAAACAACAATTCTTTCGATTTTATTTCCAAAGACACTACTGTTTTATCATTCTCAGCATATGCACAGTCTTCCCACTTAGATGTCATCACAAGTAGCTCAGATTCGATCTAATCCCAACCCACTTCTTGACTGTTCAATTAAGTTAAACTGTTTACCAAATCACCCTCTGACATGCACTCCACAAAAGCCCATATTTGCTCAGATTTTCATAATCGTTTTTCAAGCGCAATTCTTGGACATTTTGCATTATTTTTAGACAGCATTCAAAGCTGGCTGCGTACATCGGGTGCTCTTCAATTTTTTTGCTTATATTTATCCATACCTGGTGGGCTTTGTTATACGCGTTGTTATTTTCAGTACTTCTGTGCTATAATGAGCCCACCATAATTTATCAGGCGATGCTGTTCTATGGAAAATTGATCTTGAGTGTCACTGTCCTGCTAGAGTTGCTTAAGATAACGATAAACTTATTGATTTTCTTTTTGCACTGTATTGGATTCTAATATTTACCTAATTTGCCCACTAATCAAGTTACATATTCTGCTTGGTTTAAGATTTGCGTTCATTATAATATACATCGCATTTTCTTTTAACAGTAGCTGTAAAATTTTGATAATTTAAAACATTACACGTACAGCCGAAGTTGTCTTTTATTCAAATTCGAAAATGACTTCATTTATCAGCTATATATTACCTGTTAAGAAATATCAGTGTTTATTTATATTATTCTATTTAAAAAAATATTTTTTACTTTAATTATACTAATTTTAATTATTTAAATAATAATAATAAGATTAATTATGATAAATTTTATTGGTTTTATTTTTGTTATTACTACTTTAGTCTTCGGAATTCATCTGTTATTTAAATTATTTATAATTTTTCCTTTTACATGCAAAGTTTATTATGTCTAATTGTCCGGCATATTCGAGGACCTTCATTTACGTATAAATATCTAAAAATGAGCTACAAGGCTGTTCACCTTGGATATATATTAAATGCGCATGATTTAAAAAAATTAAATGTTGGAATTTAACATGTGCGAAAATGCTGATTTTTGATATCATATTTTAGTAATTTTTGAGGTTGACACACAGAATATTAAAATCCATGCTTCTTTTAAAATAGGCATTCTAGAATTTGAAAAATCTTTATTTACAAAATTGTTTTATGTAATTCAAAGTAAATTGTTATTACGTTGTTGCTTATATTTTATATTTAATTCAAGGCTCTTTAAACTGGTACTGTTTGATGAAATGTAAATTTTTATTATCTACATTGCAAATTATTTTGCAATGTAATTCAGTTTTAAATGGTGTAGCCCTATCAAATTACTCTGTTTGTACTCAAGCATTAGAGATTATGGATTAATTATGCAAAAATTAGGCCATTCAATTTTATCTGAAATTTAGTACTTCGAAATATTTACAGCGGTGTACCAAGCACACGGGAACTTTTGCCGAAAAATGTGTGCAATGACAATTAAAAAAAAGAACTATGCCGAATTAAATGTTGCTAAAATAATAACACAACAACGGATGCAGGTAAATAGATGTTTTACTGTTCCTTAGACATCATCGAAGCGTGTCGACCATCTGAGAGCCGATAGTTAAACCACGACTTTTGTATAAGTTACAGAAAATTAAGTTGGCACCACAAACACCTAGAAGTCTCACACAAATTGTACATGCCTAGGAATTTTGTCTGAAACAATTTTTTCCGTAGCAAACTTGTTCCATAAATATGCCCGTTGTATTGTCACAAACTCACGGACTTTTCATGTCGTGAAAAAATTAATTTTTATCACATTTGCTGACTAAAGATTGAAAAACTTCAGGGTAATATACGAACTGCAGGTAGTTGCAGTTAGTAAACTTTTCAGCTTATATAAAATGTATGATATGAATTATTACAATCGAATGTTGCAATATGCATGATAAATATAAGGGCTTTATGTTTATTCTGTTTTGCGAGCCTTAATAAAATTCATAATATCCTTTCCATGTGCAAGAAGAAAAATAAATTTTATCAGATAGAAGAAACGTTTCTTTCTCATATTTTTCTCATATATCTACAAAACAGAAAAAAATATAAACGTGGAGAAAGAGCGATGTAAGGAAACAACCACTTAATTACACACATCACCCCAGTTCGATCCAAATTTTCAAATATGCTTCTTCTGCTTGCATAAGTCCGGCTGTAATTTTTTTCTGTATAAAACAAATTAAGATGGAATTATGGCTTTTTGTTTATTGTGTTGACTTGGGAAACTGTTGCATATACGTTAATATTTATGATTGTATATTATTCTGGTCTCATAGTACTGGATAAATTCTACATTTGGTTTTGAGCGTACTTTGTGCAATATTTCAGCTACCAATTAATTCGGTTAAGAATTATAGTGAGACGTGATATTTAAGCACTGTGTCATTTTCACCTAGACTTTAAATTTTTAAACTTATTTATAATGTGTGAAACAGCAGCATATGTGTGCATTAAGTTTTTTTATTGTCAATTGCACAGGAGAGGCATTCAGTGACAGCATAAATGCGAATGGACTACAGCAAACCGATAGTGTTCTGGCAGCAATACTAATTTTTTCTAGTGCCAGCAACGTCAGCATTATAGTAATAATAAGCATCTATTTAAGACAGGACAAACGTTTGGACATTGATCTTGATGCCGATATGAATGAAAACACTGTGGTTTATGAAAAGAAAACTGATGCGCGTACAAAAACGATTTCGAATTCGAGCACATATTCTGTACTTTCAGGCGTGGGAACAGAGGTTAGTTAGGCATATTTTAACGTATTTTACACTTTCTTAGATGGTTAGCGCGCATTCACTTCATGCAAGCCAGATATATGACTTCATTAATACAATTTATTTCAACAACTGGAAATCAATCGCGGCATCACACACAATTTCTAATATAATCAAAGTATATCAAATTTATTACTATCTTGATGGTTATCAATAGGCAGGAACAATTCTAAGGATAATTTCGTTTGTTATTTAATTTGATTAAGATCAAGTTCAACCACAGCACGCGTAACCAACTTTTACATAGGTATGTAAATATGCAATTCATTAACGATCGCCCAGGTTGCCTGGTATCGTTCCATAATAAGAAAACGGCGATCGTTAGTTTAAACTTTAGTTCTAATATGATGTCAAATGGGCTCCACCAAATGAAAAGGCTAACCGAAAAACATTAATAAGTATATAGTAGAAAATTTTGTGTTGTGTGTGGCAGAGTGGCTCATTGATTAGAGCAACAGATCCAGAAGCAGAAGTCCCCAGGTTCGAGGTCTGTTCGCAGCCAGTTCTGGATAGAACACGATGAGTTTCCACTAATGACGAAATCGGTCTACTGAATGAATTGCCTTTTCTGCATTATAAAATGCTTAGTTTAGGCTGACAAATGTATGTATATAATGGAAGAGGTATTTAAATCAAGATCGCAGCATTGCTATAAATGATTGTTATCACCGCCCACGCATCAAATGTTTCTTTAAATATATGAATGCTCAATTTAATACCACTTCACCAGGTAGTGTAGTATCTGTTCTATAATGAGAGATTTGGGATGTTTTGCTGGAACATTTTGTCTGCAGAGATACTACTTAAGCTCCACCAAAAAGGAAAAGACAACCACAAAACATTATTAATTATAAAGCTGAAAATTTTATGTACCATGCGGCAGGGCAGTTTAGTGTTTAGAGCAGCAGACTCCAAAGCAGAAGTTCTAAGTTTCGAGCTCTGCCTATTGCAAATTCTGGACTGTAACTGAAGAGTTCCCAATAAGGAGGAAACCGGTATAATGGATAATGTGACTTTTCTAAGTTTTACAATGCTTAGTTTAGATTGAAAAATATATGTATTTAGTGGGTCTGGTTTTTATATCAAGATCACAGCCTTGATTTAAATAAATAATTGTTAGCCAAGTTTGGACCAATAATCCTAGAAAGACTGAAAATGGTTTGATTTTCGTCCTCAGTATGTTAAAGCAGTTTATGAAACCTATACCTAACTTCTATATTTTAGTGAGTCAAAATATTTATTTTTTTATATTTATATAAAAAATAGAATAAAATATTGATTATAAAACAGGGTAGTTGTTTATAACCGCGGTATTAATTTAGACACCAGGTGCAAATCATCCAATTAGTTGAGCTTTCAAACTAAGAACCTTATTAAAATGAATCTCTACTGTTGTTGGTAAGTTTTGTTTACATTTTTTCACCTCGTTTAAGTGGTGAATTAGTGGCAACTGTGATACTCATTTAATATTTTTGAGAGGAGAAGAGAAATTCTCTTATACATGATACCATACAGTGTAAAATTACAATACCGTACAGACGATAATTATCTTCAATCTTGATTCAGTTTCAATTTGCGCAAAAACTTTGAATATTTTAAACCGAGCATCCAACCACATACAATTAAGAGGAAGTGCTATTTAATAAATTATTTCTAATTTACTTGAAGAATTAAATTTTAACTTATTAGATCAGAAGCATTTACAATTCGGAAAACATTTATGGCATTTGCATGAATCCTTCTTGTTGAAAAACAATGATGGAGGTCAGTTGCCAAATAGTTTTATAATAATTACTATAGCATCATTTTAACTAACTTTTGGAAGTCATATAACCATTTGAAGGAAACCAGTAACTTTAATACACAGGCATTGTTAAAATTATGAAATTTATTATCGTATTGTTTTTTATCGGACGGAATTTGTGATAATATTTTCAAAAGGATTGAATTGCACAGCTATCGTATTAAAGATTACTACATTTTTCATGCTAACTCTCAAAGCTACTTGTGTAGAGTCAAAAATTTTTCGAAGTATGCCAATTACAAGCCGAGTGGATTTTAAAATAATTCCTTTAAAAATGAACAAGGTGTTAATGCAAAACATGAATATGCTTATTGGTGTTTCAGTATAATTTCTGCTAGCTATTCAGATTGCGCAACTATATATATATATATATATATATATATATATATATATATATATATATATATATATATATATATACGTTGTTTTGTTCTTACATTTATATATTTATATATATTTGAATATTTATATATATTTGAATATATATATATATATATATATATATATATCTGAATACGTGCAATTTGAAGTCATATAGCAAATTACATTTTATAGTTAGCCTTTCTTATTGTTAGAAATTATTTGAAAGATATTATGGCTCCAAGTTCTAACTGGCTACCACTCATCTGACATTATACTACAAACATCATGCCAAATGGAGTATTTAGATTGATTTGAAGTCTAATGGCACAAATTGAATTTATACAAATTTTATCGGTATAAATTAAATATTGCATCTGCAATCAAGGGTAATTCGTGCACTAGACTGCTGTCGTTTTTATTGGGCTCTTTAAAATTTCGGGCCACATCTTGCCGCAGGCGGAACTCTAACCGGAGCACAAATGCTTCTCAAATTGAGGAACCACCCGTGCCTCAATTGCAGGCAATTTGAAGATATATGCCAACTTATGTTTTTGTTTGTGCTCCTCTTTATCTGGAACCTATTTGGAATCTCTCAAAACATGAGGTTCTGACTAGCAACAGACATTCTGTCATTATACAAGAGACACATTGCTATTTGGGGAAGATGTATTTATTTTGATATCTAATGGAAAGATTTGATTTTACTTATATAGTCAATATAAGCTTAACAATGCATTAGCTAGCAAGGCGGGTTTCGTCCGTATTGATACCTTAAAAATTAGTAATAAACTGCTAATTGTATATAGCTTCATCAAGTAGACTGCGTTTGTGCGTGTGGGTCTCGCATTAAGTACTTTAAAATTTTCCGCGTCCGAGGTTTGAAAGCAGCACATTTGTTTCAGTTTTGTATCTTACCCACTGTTCTAATCATGTTGTGCATCACATGCAAATTTCAATTATATACCAACGTTTGTATTTTGAGCTGCCTTATTTTCGGGTAAATCCGTTTCTACATTGCCTTTAATCTGGTATTTAAACTTCCCAACCCCGATTATTCGTGGAAGCAGGGATACCATGCCATATGTGGATATGTTATTAAATATACATATATTGATATGGTTTTATTGTAATTAAATGTAAGCAGTATAAACTAAATTTTGCATTATAAAGCAAAAGCAATTTAGGTTAGAAATTAGATTCATACTAACTAGATCATTATTAAGTAAATACCAGAATTTCTGCGGTTTGGGCTCGGATAATTTTCATTTCTTTCAGACTTATTTAAACTCATTCATAACGCCAATCAAGTGAAGTATTCACCTTCATATTGAATTATTTCATTCTGGTAGTCTTTTATTCAGTTGGATTTTTTAAGCATCGTATTCTACCACAATTTTCAACTAATCATCCACGATTTATCATTACATAACGGAAATTTTAAAATATGGGGAAGATATATGTTATTATAATTTTATGGCAGAATTTACGTATAAACATATTTTGTCAATGTGGGCTAAACATTACAAGGAATAATAAATGCAATTCACCAAAAACGGCAGATTTTGACTTTATTAAAAATTTATCAAGTGCTTGCCAGAAATTCCATGACAGGGGTTCGCACCTGACGAATTATGATAAAGCGTAGACACTACGCAACAAACTAACACGATTTTACTTCTTATTTACTATGTTTCAATACATGAGCAGGCCTTTATGATAGTTCCACTCATTTTTAAACATAAATCAACTGCAACCAGGCAAAAATAATATAAATCTTAGAGCAGTTGAAAAAAATTACATAAAAAATGGAACATCGTCGTAATCAACGTGTATAAGGCTCTAAATCACATCCCAATCAACATAAGAAAACAAAAATTCCATTACTACATAATAAATATATAAATAATATAACTTATTCAATGGTTTCGATTGAACAATAAGTCTAATATTTTCAACATCATCATTACTAACCAAAAGACACCAAAAATCCCTTATTTAAACACCTGTCTGAACGCCACGAACATTGTCACAAACTAATAAAAGCAAGAACAGCAACATAAACATGATTTTGAAATGCATCGCACGCTGACTGTGCACGTTGGAATTCAATTAATACGACATGCGGAAGAAAGTGAAATCATTAAAGGCTAATGTATTCTTATGTTCATTTTCAAAGTATTTCGATGTTTTTCCGTTTTTATTTGTTCCCATTGATGCCTGTGTTTCCACGTAATAGGGCAAGTACACGGATTTATCTGATCAACCAGTCTCGAAACGTTGGTCAGATTTTGCTTCAAAATCGGACAAAATGCCAAACAATGTTGGCGTCTCTCTGAGTGAAACGGCAAAGCTGAAAATGTCTCCGAGCAAACAAAAGTCGCGCAGCAACTTCATTTGCACAGAGAAACCCGGTTTTTGCTACAAAATATTACGCAGAAGCGCGTGCACTTCTTGCAAAAGCAGTGTCAATGTGTGTCGCAGTATGTTCGCGTCTTTTGCCAGTCTCCTCCGGAAACGAGAGAACAACACACATGTCATTCTCATGTTTCTGCTCATTACAGTACTATACAATCAAGTGGTAAAATCAGGTGAAGCAGATGTGATTCTGCTTTACACCTCGGGCAGGCCGTTATTTTGGTCCACCAGTATGTACGGAGCGTATTTGTCGGTGTACTACGCGTGCATGTCAATTACTTTGTTGATTATCCAGCCAGTGGTTGAGCGTTGGGTCAGACCCCGCGACTCAACTCTAATCATATTAGGCTATGCTATGAAATCGCTAAGGTTGCTGGTTACAGGACTCACCTACAACACGACAATAATCTTTGTAATGGCCATTGCCGGTTCTGTAGCAGGTTTTGTTGTATCTGCTGTAAAATCAATTATTAGTAAGTTAGTATCGGAAAGCGAAGTCTGTACAGTGTTTGCTGTCGTCGCTAGTTTGGAGACATTGGCCAATCTGATTGGTGGAAGTCTGTTTACGGTAGTGTATGCACTAACAGTGTCAACATTTCCTGGAGCAATATTTATTGCAGATGCAATTTTCCACTTCCTTTTCGTAATAGCCTTTATTCTACTGAGAAGTCGTCTGTCCGATATTGAGCAAAATGCAAATCTGCAAAATACGGACGAAATTGACAAGGCGGAGAATAGTGGTTCATGTCAATCAATGACGTCTGAAAAGGTGTCGGGTTCATTTGGCACCATTTTTGACTACAAGGCTCCAGAAATTTCATCGGCGGACCCAAAATGTAATAATGGAATCGAACTGAATTGTCATCAAATCGCCTCAAACTGCCCTATCAATGAAGATGTTCAATGTGCGATCGATTTGAATGAAAGTGAAACTTGTGCTCAAACTTACGATTCATTTATGCGCAGCACAGGGAAATTCCCTTAGCGTTATGACAACGTATGCATTGTGTTGACTTTGAATTGTCTACCAATAGTTTATCTTCGATCATTTTTCTTCAAATCAATTGAAATTGATCAATTATTTCATCTTTTTAGAAGCACGTGTTATGCTTAAAATTTTTACTCTTAAATCCCGTAAATATAAATTTGACCTAATTTTCTTTTCAAATATCCAGATATAGTTTTATGATTCACACAAAACAAAATTTTTTTAAACTTAATATTTTACTATAAATATACACAGAAAAAAGGAAACATTATTTAAACTTGGTGAGATTGCATAAAGTAATCACTATTTCTTCTTTATAGGGATCTCGAACCATGCTTGTGTCTGGATAATCGTATATATGAAAATATGAAATTTATTTTTCATATTTTCACTACGATTTTTAGGTATGAAGTGTATATTTATTTAAAAAAAATGTGCGTAAATAAGTTTTCAGATAATAATATTAAATCTGAAAACGCTTAAAGAAATAATGTAAAAATGAAACAAAACATCGTGCAATTATCTAAAAAATTTGGCATAGAAATTAGAATTTATGCTACATTTCTTAAATTCCACATTTCAATATAATTCAGCATATTGACATGTTAATTCAGCTCATTTATATAAAATTGCTTTATAACACTAATGTTCGTCATATTTTGGCAGCACAACTGTATAAAAACATGATTCATAGAAATGTTCTTTAGAATTATCGTTGCACAGGCCAAATTTGAAGGGTAGGCTGAAGAAATTGAATATGTGCAAAAATATTCCAAAGCTAAAAATTGTTTGTTCAATAAACCATTTTTGGCAAAAAAAATTTACTTAAAGATTTAGATTAAAAGATTTACTTTAACCTATAGAATAACAATGAACCTGGGCCCAAACAGTGGATTTTAGCATCAAATTAATCCGTTTCAATGGATATACCGTCCTAAACATTTACTAGACTAATAAAATTGCAGTGTCTTATATATACCGGTTAGCAAAAATATTCTTTACATTTTATGTTGCGAAAAATTAATTTATCTGCATTTCCTAAACATAAATACAGTTTTTCTTTCAAAAATCGCCAGATGAATGTATATGCTTATGATTAATTCTTTGCCATCTGGAAATTAAATATTGTTTATTTATTAACACGCGGGACCTAATCTGAGTGATATCTTGATAGAACAGACTATTTACTAGAGTAAATAACCAAAGGGAATTTCGACTAATAAATCTTAAAATCAGAAAGGCACTGGGTACAATTTTTGACGAAAATCTCATTAAAACATGCGGATTTACACGTATTATAACATAAAAGTTGACAATTATCTTTGGCTTGTCTTCAATTGTGAAACTCATGCGCAATTGAACAAAAAAAGTAATTTGCACATAAACTGAGTATAATTTTGCGTTTTTGTTCATCATTATGTGCATTGATCGAAAGTAATCCGCACAGTACTTTTCTTAAATTTCGTTATCAAGGTCACATATTTTAATATAGATGATGTATAGTTGAAAAGGACTTTAATTAATTTTGCTGGAGAAGCATCCATTTAGCATTCTGATATTCTTCAAAATTTTCATTATTTTTCAATTTATATTCAAGATTTCAGAATTTTCTAAATGTTTGATTAAATTGTTTAATTTTCTTGAAAATAAACAACGTAAATCTTGGTTCCGTCTTAACTAATTACGCTAAATTTAACCACGCCAAATAACTGGTTAATTTTAACTTAATATTAGTTTAAATTATTTCGTTTAAAAATTTAGACCATTTTATTTTGTATATACATGTATGGTTCACGATTTTGAAAACAAGAAATAACCCGGTTTCCAATTGTACATTTCATTTTTGACGACATCTTAAGCATTGCATATAAAAGTATGATAAACTTATTGTTAATCATGAAAAAAATGTTTTTAAAAAAATAATAATTTACTTTTTTTGTTTCCTTTCAAGACGTCACGATTAATAAATAAATAAAATTAATTATATATTGTAGAGAGAATAGCACGTTACTGGCTTTGAATGTTTATCCAATATCATAAAAATGAAAACAAGCAAAATTATTAGTTGACTTTAATTTAAATCAATCTTGCGAGCTTAAAGTAAGCACCAATCCCAATGTATTTAAGAATTCTTTGAACAACGTAGAAAAGCTACCGTCCGAAAAACGTACTGATGTGTTTCGACCTTTCATGATCATAATCAGAGTAAGACGGTAAACTAACTATCGAGGATCAAACCACAGCGCAAATATATTGAAACAAATTATATATGTAGTGCTCACCTCAAGAAGTCTCTCGTACAAAATACTTGACTGCAGATTTCCTCTACACAATTTCTATGCGGCACGAACATTAAATTATTGTTGCTTACGCTGCATATATATATATATATATATATATATATATATATATATATATATATATATATATATATATATATATATATATATAGATAATACTTCAAGCTTGCAAACTGGATTTAAAGAATTGTTACCACCAACCACGCAATAAATCATTTCTTACTTTTATTTCCTATATATATGTTGCGAAAGCTGCAAAAATTTAATGTACGTGAATGCATACAAATTGTGAAGCTGAAATATCCGGTCAGGTACAATGAACGCGTGACTTCTAGTGGTATGAGCCGCATATTCAATTTTTCTTCACATGTCTATGCAATGTAGTTTGATTCCCGCAAATTGGTTTGCTGTCGCACCCTGATGGTGATCATGGAAGGATTAACGCGTCAGTATTTGTGAATGACGTAAATTTTGCAATGTTGTTCGACGACTGGTTAAATACAATAGGATTAGTGTTTACTTCAAGCTGGAAAACTTGATTCAAACTATTATCAACATCACCCGCGCAATTAATGGTTGTTGGCTTGTATTATTTGACTAGTTTGAAGAAAACAATAATATATTTTGGCATGGTGAATCCAAATTATAATAAAGATTCTTTCAATTGATTCGTGATTTATTTTTGCAATAATTGACAATTTCTAGTTTTTTACATAAAAAATGCCATTCTATACAAGTCGATAATGTTAAATTTTTTGGTGTTCATGTTGTTAAATATTACATATTTGTAAAACGTTATTTGTTTTTACAATATTTTGTAATTTATGTAAAAACGTGCACTCAAAATTGTGTTACGACATTCGCCTCGGATTGAATCCAAAACAATGTCGACTGATAATTGCAATTTGTATGGACAGCTAATCTATTAATAATTAAAATATGTAATTTATTATTTCGATTTAAAAGAATGGAAACTGTAGTTTCTTGCATAAAAAATTGATCCTCGCATTTTATGTGAAAAATGTTTGGTTGCATTTTTATTTTGAAATCGGAGTTAAAATGAATGACAAGAGGTTTCTAACTGATGACGAATTGCATTCTATTGTTGATTATTTAATGTATGCAAAATGAATTAATTTATGGATTTCTTCCAAATTTAGAAAATTTATATTACTAATTGAGCTTTGAATTAGAATGATAACCTGGTTAAAAACTGCCGAATCCATTGTTATGCTCGAAGTTTTATTAAACCGACTTTGCAGCACAAACAGACACCTAATTTTAAAATCAAGCTTGCGATATTGACATAAACACCAACCCCATTATATAAATGCATTTGTCAGTATGAACTACTTTTTGCATTATCAGGTAAAGGACATTCATTCAGCGGACCGGCTTCGTCTCCATTGAGAACTATTCATGCGCTGCCCAGAATTTGCTGCGGACAGGGCGGGAGCTTGGAAAACACCAATTCATTCGGTGTTTAAGTCTAGATAATTATATTTTTTTCATTATTTAATAAGCGATATTTAAGCTGAAAGAAACAAAATAGCGAACATCCTTTCTAAGAAAAATGCATCTGGTTGCTGTTTTTTCGCTGCGAAATCATCCATTTATTTTCCAAATACGAGGCAGACGCAGAATCGAAAACTCACTAATAGTAATTTACAGACGTAGAATTGAATGAAGTTCAATGAAATCTCAACAAACACGACCGATTCTATTCTGATTTAAATTTAACAGAATAATCTAAGAAAAAGAAATGGTAGTTTTGTTAGTTCAATATTTTCATTTATGAGAATTGAATGCCATGTTGACTGTAGTACTAAAATATCCCAGAAATAATTAGATAATATGTAAAAGAATATTTAATAAAAGTAATTATTTATTAAGCTACAACATAATAGCTTCGTGAATGTTAAAATAATATATCTCGATACGACCAAAAGTCCAATCTAAAAAATACGTATATTTGAAATAATATCAATTTTGTTCCTCTGTAATAAATCATTAAATATTCAATAGGAAAAAAACGCAAAATTTAATATTTGGAGCTAAATTTGTTTGTGAAAGTTCTTTTGAATAACTTGAAATTTTAAGTTCGTTTAAACTTAACTATGATTTTGCGGATGGTGCTACTCCTCTCTGGATCAATTTTGGGGCAGGTGTTGATTGATTCTATTGATTAGCTGTTTCTTGGTTCTTACAATGTATGTGTTACCGTACAGACTCTTAAACCTGTAAACTATAAGAGATTTAGATGATGAAATAGGTTCATCTTTAGCGGTTAAAAAAATTATCTTTAACGTCAAAATAGGAACGTTTGTCATTGCGATTCGGTTTAATCTTCTAGTCATTATGGAGGCTGTAAGATCTGAGAAAGGTAAGTTTATTTTGACCTTGGTGTTACTGTATAGGCTTTACGAGAACCGGGCAATGTTTCAGGTTTAAAATAATGAATTTATGTGGAAAATTGTTAGTTTCCAATATTTTCTTCAAACGTTCTACCTCTTCTTCGCTCGTGTCATCGAAGCATATCTTTCAGATGTCGTAGGCTAAATTAGTTACCAGAATACTTTCTTAAGATTTTGGGGAACTTGTTTTGTAGCAAATGTAGTGTCCCACTAATATGGATTGCATATGTATCAACCTTGTGAAGTCTCCATCGTTTTTTCGGAATGATTGAATGTCGAGAGAAGGCAGCATGTTCAATTTCTCTAACTCCAGTGTAAACTTTATATTAAGAACAGATTTGTTGGCTTGTTTTAAAAATTTCATATGATATACAGTTTTTTGAGTGAAAAAAATCGATTGTCTGCATATGGTCTTTATAGTATACATTGTTGAATTATATGTTGTAGAACGGGTTTTTAGATAATACACGTTTACATCCACCAGATTTAGTTGTTAAAATTTCCAGACAACACAATACAGACAATCCGGATATTCACATATTCCAATGCATATTGGTTGCGTGGGAGTTGGAAAAGATTTTTTCAATCAAGTTTGCGATTCTGGTATATATATCAGTCTCATTATATATGTTAATTTGTCAGGGTGGCTGCGTAGTTAGAGCAACAGACTTTAAACATGACGTGTTCTGGTTCGAGCCCTATCCATGGCCAATTCTGGTCAATACGTAAAATGTTCCCAATAAGGCCAAACCCGTATACAGGATGAAACCCCTTTTCTTCATTATAAAACGCTTAGTTTAAACTGACAAACGGAGCTGGTTTTCATAACATGATCGCCGGAATTGTTTCATTGTTATAGTTCTTCTGTTAATATTGAGGTAATCTTTAACAGTATATGCGTTAATGATGCTTGGCATTGAACGTAAAACTTTCCTTATTAATTTTGCAATTAAGTTTTGTAGGACATTTACCATTAACATTGTAGAACGCATTTATGAAATTTCAAGACTTGTTCAAGTCTTGTGTTATTCTTTGGCTTACCATATATCATTTCAGGATACGTGCCGATCGGTTTTGCTTTGTGAATTACATCTAGAGCTCAGATTTTTTCAAGAAATTACAATAGTTGTTGCAGCGTGTTTTTCCATTTTCTGTGGATTTGTTGAATTTTTCACGTTTTCTGAATCACCTGCTTGCCTGACGTACCTTCTGAACTCTGTAAAATTAACAATAACTTAACACATAGCTGATTTTTTTAAAAATCCGCTAATAGTACAGAAAATTTTGTTTATTTGCCTGATTTAGCTGGTGGTATATTTCAATCAGTTTGAACAGTTCAAAGTTCATCTACGTGTCTCTTTGTTAGAATTTGAATTCCCCTGAAGCTCTTGGAATATTTTTCTGTTGCGCTTAAAGTTCTTGTTTTAAACACTTTGCGTTAAATTCATCTTATAACGTACTTATATAATTTTCCCACTGAAAATTCCATAGCAATCACGTCAAAACCACTTTGAAATAATTTTAAAACAGAATCTGGCTTAATGTAATAGTGCTTAATTCGAAACGTTAGAAGACCTCAACTTGAATATTTGAAGATAACGCTTTAAGGATTGATGGAAAATTTACATTTGGCAGGCATATATTCTTATTCCTGGTCAGCTCCCTTATTTCTTTGTCGTGCGTAATTTTCATTAATATATCAATCTTGTCAGTAACCGTACCCAGGTCTTATTTGACTGTTTAACAAGTTCGCAGGTGGTAGCAATTAATCTGTCTAATTCATTCTATAGAAGAAGATGACAACGTTTTTAT
Source organism: Eudiplozoon nipponicum (assembly GCA_029291075.1). Taxonomy (NCBI): domain Eukaryota; kingdom Metazoa; phylum Platyhelminthes; class Monogenea; order Mazocraeidea; family Diplozoidae; genus Eudiplozoon; species Eudiplozoon nipponicum. The sequence continues at coordinate 119,752 of JAQBSW010000756.1, read as the reverse complement.
AAATTGAAATTATATTCAACGATTTACTGAGGAATAAATCATTAATTAGTCAATGGAAAGCAAAACGTACACATTGAATAGATGAGGATATACTTTATTATGATTTTTTTGCAAATTTTATATCGCTTACGTTTGACTACACCAAAACGTAAATTACATTTTGAGTAAAAATTGATTTCAAAATGAATGGATGAAAGATTTTTGATCATGAAAATTAACATACAGCGGGCTATTGCGGGGAAAATGCAACCGTTTCAGCAAAGATTAGAGGCACATAACAAAAATAGATGCAGATACGTTAATAGACAAATTGCAGATATTTATTTTTATTGCACCGTAAAAAGAAATAAAAGAACTGACCAAGGATTTAGATAAATACCTGGCAAATCCAAATTTCCAACCAATCCTGAAATGGTTATCTTCAACTTTTCCAGGTTAAATTCTATCATAGATAAAAAGGAAGCTCTGAGCAAAGTTCAGTGCACTAAAACGACTTCCGAAGAGTCTTGACATCATATGTATGAGAGCTCCAGATGAAAACTTCCATAAATACTCAAAAGAAAAGTTCATCCTGATGAATTTAACGCAAAACCGTTCAAACCAAAAAAAGTGAGCACAACAGGGATATGTCGATAAAAATCAAACCCTTTAAACTGATAGATCTTTACGAATAGCTACATCAGACAAAGTATTTGGAATTACGATTTGCAAAACCCTTTCTTATAATTTATTGTCTTAAATGAAATTTTGAATTTTCAACTATAGATGTTCTTTAAATCAAGTTTGCGAGCATGAAGTAAACACCAATCCCATTGTATTTAACCAGTCCGCGAACAACACAGCAAAAAAACTGCCGGCCGCATGAACTGAATCGTTTTGAACTTCCATGATCATCATCAGAAAACGACGGCAAATTGACTACCGAGGATAAAACCACATTGAATACTTATGCAAAGCAAAATTAGATATGCGTATCTCACCTCTAGTAGTCTCGCCTATATTGTACTTGAATGGAATGTCGTATGTACAATTTCTATGCAGTCATGAACATTAACATTTTGCAGCTTTCGCCATATATATATATATATATATAATACAATTAAACAATCGGTGATTTCGTGGGTAGTGTTAACATTTATTTTGATCAATTTTTCGAGCTTAAAGTAAACACTAATCCCATTGTACTTAACCAGTTGTCGAACAGCATAGCAAAAGTATCACTGGTCAAAACGCACTGACGCGTTTCGACCTTCTATGATCATCATCAGATATGACGGCAAACGGACTAACGATGATCGAACCGCAATTCAAATATATGGAAAGTAATATTAGATATGCAACTCTCACCATTAGCAGTCTCGCTTAAATTGTGCTTGACTGGAATGTCAGCTGCACAATTTCTCTGCAGTCACAAAAAATAACTGTTTCCAGCTTTCGCCAAATATATATTTATAAAATACAACTAAACGTTAATTAATTCCGCGGGTGATGGCAACATTTCTTTAAATCAAGTTTGCGAGCATGAAGTAAACACTAATAACATTGTATTAAACCAGACGTTGAATAACATAGCAAAATACCGCCCGTCGCGCGCACTGCCGCGCTTCGAACTTCCATGATCATCAACAGAATTCGACGGCAAATTGACTAGCGAGGATCAAACCGCATTGCATATATATGAAATGCAAAATCAGATATGTGGCTCTCACCTCTAATAGTCTCGCCTATATCGTACTTGACTGGAATTTCGAATGCACAATTTCTGTGTAGTCACAAAAATTAATTGTTTGCAGCAATCGCCACAAATATATTTAGAAAATATAATTAAAAATTAGTTGGTTGAGCGGTTCGTGGTAACAATTCTTTAAATCAAGTTTGCGAGCTTGAAGTAAGCACCAATTCTATTGTATTTAACCAGCCGTCGAACAACATAACCAGACTACCGCCAGACGCATTTATTGATCCTCCTATTCAATTTTCCGTCGTACTCTGATGATGATAATAGAAGGTCGAAACGTGTCAGTGCGTGCGACTGGTGGTAGCTTAGCTAAGTTTTTTACGATGGGTGAAATACAATGGGATTTGTGTTTACTTCAATCTCGCAAACTTGATTAAAAGAACTGTTAACACCAACCGCACAATTAATTAATGTTTAATTGTTTTTTTCTGTATATATTTGTGGTGAAAACTAAAAACAGTAAGTGTTCGTGAATGTAAAGAAATTTTGGAGCCGAAATTCCAGTCAGGTACAATGGAGGCGAGACTACTAGAAGTGAGAGCCGCGTATAGAATTTATCTTTCTATATATATGCAATGAGGTTTGATCCTCGCTAGTCAATTTGTCGTTGTGCTCTGTTGATGATCATGGAAGTTCGATACCAGTCAGTGCCTGCGACTGGCGATAGTTTTGCTATGTTTTTCAAGGTCTGGTTAAATAAAATAGGATTGGTTTTTACTTCAATCTTGTAAAATTGATTTAGAAATATATTACCGCCACCCGTGCAATCAATTAATGTTTACTTTTAACTACGGTTGGTTATAAACAAATACTGTTTACGAAGAGGGACATAAAAATTATTAAATCAAAATAACTATCGTGATACGAACACCAATTTCCTTATAATCATACATTTTTCATTATGACCTCTCCACGGTAAATTCTGGGCAATACGTGAACAGTGCAGAATAAGGACGAAACCGGTCTACTGAGTGAATTACCTTGTCTACATTATACAATGCTTGTGTTAGATTGACAAATGAATGAATATAATTGGATTGGTGTTTATATCAAGATCGCAAAATTGATTTAAATGTTGAGTTATTGTTATTTGTTGCACAGTTTCATAAATCTTTTGAAGCTTTTTAAAGATTTCTTCTTTTATAATGTTCAAATCATTTGGTCTAACATGGTACCGTGTTTGAAATTTGTGTCCTGGAATTTCTATTTAAGGGAAAGAACAGTCTTACTAGACGTGTAAGTATTTTCATTTGCGGCTTTTAATTATTCTTAATAAGGTTCTTTAAGTTCAGACGTAAATATTTTCACGCACTTCCCAAAAATTAACAATTGACTTACATTAAATGGCACAAAATGCATTTAAAAAAACTTTTAATAATAATTAATATTTTTCTTTCTGTGTCAGCCAAATAATTGACTTATACGAAAAATAGAATGATGAAAACGCCAAACATATTTCTCAATTAATTGCAAAATTTAGTTTGTTCAGCCTCTCAGCACAAAGTTAGACCTGCTGAGAGACATTGTTATATTTGTAACTGCGATCGACAATTTAACTGCCCCTTTTCAACGTATTAAGACTCTTAAATTTTAAAAAGACGTTCGTAATTTTTGTAAGGATTATAATTTTTTAACATTGAGTCATAATATTTTTATCAATAATAGGTGAAATGATATATGTATTTCCATTTACGAAAAATTTGATTTACAAATGTTTTATTCTAGTTATGAAAAAAAACATGTTTTAATATATTGAATATGTTAACAAATGTTTCAATAATATTACTTTTAGCATCATCGTATAATTACATAATTACAGATGGTACTCTTAGTATAGTTGTACAAAATTTGCAAGTTAATTTGCCAAATTATATCATTATTTAAATATGAATATATTTTGTTCAAGAGCAATCTGAACGATAATTTCTCGTGATAACTCTGACCAAAACATGGATCATCTATTCTGAGATATTATAATAAAAATTTAGTTTAACGTAGTAAGCTCACTCTGATAATTTGTCCTATATATATATATATATATATATATATATATATATATATATATATATATATACATATAAAATAAGGACGATTCCAGATAAATGAATATGAGTAGCCGAATAAGTATATTTTCAATTAGCACCTTCTTCATATATCCTTCAATTCCGTCTCAATTCGACATAGATCGATGCTGTCTCCCTGAATGTTTAAATTTGCAATGTGTATTGCAGGTCACCTCCTTTTATTTCATCATAACCATATTGATCTATCATAAAAATATCAAGTAATCTTAAAAACAAGATCGGTTTTATAATTATTATTTCCTGGATAGCTTGCACAATAAAATGATTGCTTTATTTGTCTCTTTCTTTTCTAAATTTAGAAACTATGTTTTTATTGGCTTAGAACTTAATTTAATAGTAGACAATTTCGAATTTCATATGTAATTGGATCTTCGAAGGTTGGGACTATTCAGAAATTTACAGCAGCGCCGATCTATCTGAAGACCAGAAAATTATGAATGCCTAGCTAAGTCTGATCTCTGAATAAAAACATAGGTATATGTTGTCCTATTTTCTTCTCTTCATATTTTAATTAAGCACATTTTCCTTTCCTTAAATATCAAAATAACATATATTTTTCAGTATTTTGTATGGCCATGATTTGTTCAATGATTCCTTTCTCTTGTCTTTGCTTTGGTGATTTTTTTGTTAGGGTTAACCATTTGTTTATCTTGCTTTAATTATGTCAATGCTTTGTCAAACTGCTCTAAACCTATATTAATTTCCATATCCATATTCCGTGAATATCTTTCTAAGGCATCTCAGATTCTCTTGTTTATATTTTAAACCAGCCATTCTCAGATGCATTAATGGAATATATTTAAATGCATATATTTAATATATAGAGATGATTCCAGATAAATAAATAAGGGTTGATTTGCTCAATGTTTTTGTTCCTTCTTTCTGCTTTTTTGAATTAATGAGTGGGGTGATTTTATTGTTTTAAAACCATTATGATGAATTACATGTTTACATAACATTCTCATTTATCAACATAATATAGAATTAAATATTACCCACGTCTTATGGTTTTGTTTTTCTTGCTTTAAATGTACAAATTCCTCTTCAATCTGTTCCAAAACTACATTGGTTAGTGCACTAAATTTCCATAAATCTCTCTATAAGGAGTCTCAGATTTTCTTCGTTATATATTATACCAGCCATTCTCAGACTCACAAATGTTATATATTTAAATACATTAATTTAAAACACGGGGAAGATTCCAGATAAATGATTAGGGGTTGCCGAATACGTAAATTTTCAATTAGCATCTTCTTCTAATATCCGACCATTCCATCTCAATTTCCAATCAATCAATGTTGTTTCTCCGATTGTTTTAATTTCCAATGTGAATTTCAGGTCACCTAATATCATCTCTTCATCACGGTATTGATCTATCATAAGAATATCAAATAATCATAAAGACAAGATCGGTTTAAAATTATTTCCTGGAGAGCTTTCGCAATAAAATGAATGCGTCTTTTTCCTATTTATTTTTTAAATTTAAGAACTTTCGTACATAAAGCAAAAAATACGAATTTATAATACAATTTAAGTAATCATAAAAACAAGATCGATTTAAGATTTTCCAAATAAAATAAATTCTTTGTTTGCAATCGGACCAGACAATGATTGTCTCATTGGAACGTCTCTCAAATATACACATTATTTTGTGCAAATAAATTAGATAGATTAAAAACATATTTGTGGAATTTTAAAAGAACATCATAACATCCTACGAACTTATTTGAATAAATTCGTCTTTTAAATTTTAAAGCGAATAAAGCACTGGGATTCGTTTTTATAAATATATAATATCTGCACAAGATAACCAATCACTTCTAGTCAACAATTACTTCTAAACTATCTCTACGAAAATAAAGTAATTCAGAATTATGTCATACAAATTCTTCACACTTTCCGATTTTGTTTTGTCTTTGATCGGGTTGAATTCTTCTTTTTTCAACTGAAAATGTGGTTCTATCACATCTTTGTTTACTGGCGACGTTTCGGTGACTAGTTTCCAGCACCATCCTCAGGCAACACAACACTGATCACAATAGCAGATTTAAGCAAATGTGGCAACCTCGTTCCAAAACCATTCTATTTATATATAATTGACTCAACACTATTTTTAATCATAGAATTTGTCTCAGTAACTAAACTCAATATATAATTATTTATAATTAGCAGACCAATCATTACCTCACCTATCTCAAATTCCCGGTATACGTAATCTCATCTCGTATGCAGAATATTGTAAGGGAGAGAGACAGTATCGAACCTTTTGTTATTTGTTATAACTGTATTGCTACTATGCCACGGTAATCAAAATTCAAAATGATAAAAAACTAAAACCTTGAATGTCATATATTGTATTTTATTTAAAGCCGGGAACTCTAATGTATACAATGGTGTATGAGGTATTGCGCACATAGCAACAAATTAGTTCAAATATGGAGCAGCAAGTTTCGTAGATGGATGGAGAGTGAATGTCATAGCGACGCTTAGGTGAAAGATGTGATAGAACCACATTTTCAGTTGAAAAAAGAAGAATTCAACCCGATCAAAGACAAAACAAAATCGGAAAGTGTGAAGAATCGGATCTTTGTGTAACTGCCCGTGTACAACTATTACCCGCGTACGCAAAACGCGGCATTGAAGAAAACGAATTGTACACACCGCAACAAAATTTCAAAAAGTATTATGTCATACAAACACTGGAAAATTTAATATTTAAAAAAGTTAGTTTCGATCTCATACAAAGGGCGAAATTTTGACATTTTAAATTATGATTAATCGGTACTAATATTTATGAAGTTTCACTGAAGCATACACACTAGGTGGAACCGTATCTATTTATATATGCGTTTCCATGGGTTTTTCTAATTTAAAAAAAGCATTCCTTTAATCATAGACTAATCCTCACATTGCCACTACTCCAAATTATATTTGTCTATTTTATTAATAACCTTAGAATTTTTTAGACATTATTTAATCAAATTTGATTAGTTCATTTAAACCGTCACTCATCTTTTATAAGATTTGTAGATGTTTTGCTTTAATGACTAATATTACTTTCCTAAGGCATATCAATTTATAATTTGATTTATGCTAATTCTCCTCCTAATTTAACACTATGAAAGTCAGTGTAAATTAACATTTAGGTGTCTCTGTTTATCGTCAATTTTCTACATTTTACAGCGTCTGGCATAATCTCGTTCTTCGACAGGCATATTGTGGAAATACATTTAAATACAATATATTATGAATCATTGAAGATACATTGCCCAATTTCTGTAGAAGAAGTTTTCATATTCGTACATTTAAAGAGTCTAATTACTAAACCTTTTGGAATTTTATAATGCACTATTCTAAACTTCTTTCGCTTTATACCATTATATTTGAATTCGTCTATTCAATTTAAGTTATTCAGGTGCAATTTAGAGAACGTCATATGATTTAATTTTGTCTTATTCATATTCTACTTATCTAAGATTTCAGCTAAATACTTCTTTAAGTTTAAGTAATACTTATGCTTAAACGCTGTGCCAAAACATTCTAATTTAAATGATAATCTATACTTCTTAAAATTGGGAACAACGATTCATTTTAAGCATGCATTTAAAATTAGATTTAAGTGACTTGCAGTATTATAAACTTCTGCTTAATATTGTATTAATAGAAATGTTTTTTTGCCTTTTTCGTTTCAACAAGTGCTCTTTAGGCTCAGCCTCAGTGTATTCAATTCTGCAATCTCTCGTACCATTAAAGGTATTAATGATCTGACTGAAACATGGTCCTTTTTATAGAAACATTATTGGAGGTGTCACAGTTTACTCTGAAATAAGTATAAACTATATTACGAAAACATTTATTTTCTTTAGACACATCTCTTCTAAAAAGCAATTTAATTGACATAAGTCAATTTTAAGGTAACATATATCCAATAATGGTCATTAATACAAACTTATAAAAAAAATATATATAATAAAGTAGGGATATTTAAAATGGAATAAAATAGTGAGTAGCAGCGTATTAAACGATAAGGATAATAAGTGTTGTGAAAGGAAAGCGCTTTCATCAACTTCGTGATAGTTCATTCGGAGGAGAAAGAAATTCCATTTGACTAGGTAAGGATCGTTTATATTATTAGGCTCGTGAAGAGTCCGATTTTCAATGCAGGATTTTGCTGTCGTCGGATGAACGAATTTGAGACTGAGTTAGAAGTTGATGAAAAACAAGCTACAGAAATCGACCGTCGGAATTCTTTGTTGTAATTTTCGAGTTTCTCTAAGGTAGTATTGACTAGGGTAAATTCGACTAAATTGAAGCTTGTGGAGATTCAAAATATCAGTCACGTGCAGGGTTTACTGACTTTAGTTGAATGAAATTAAGAATGCTGGAAGGCGCGGAAGAACCAGGGTCAGTTGTATACCATCAGAGAATCATGCAGAATTTTCGAGTCTACGATCGTTTGCCGAAACCAATTGCTAAAAATATACAGAAACATAAATATCTACCAAAATATGGTCTAACAAAACCAATTTGCAAAGTATTTCACGCTAATAATGCTGGCATATCTACTGATAAAATATTGTGGTTTAACTCAAGCGCACAAATTTTATGTGATGAATTGATATCACCATGCACATAGCCAATACACATTTTATTGTATAACCATTATGCACGTTTAGAAAGTTGCAAAAATTCGTGTTCTTGATTGCGTTGAAATAGAATAACCAGCCTTTTTTATCCCGTAGAATTTATGTAAGGTTAAATGGAGTGAGAGACGCGTATCTGTTTATTCTTTCTTTGAATATGACTAGCGGTTTGATCTTGGATAGTCAGGTTTCTGTCGAGCTATGATGAGGACCATATAAGAAAGGATAGATTCAATACGTGTGAATGTTAGAAACAGTAGGGTTGGTTTTTATTTCAAGCTCTAATATTTAATTTAGGTAATAATCCTATTTGTTTAAATGAGTTATTTTCGTTATATAATGTTTGATACGATTGATGTTAGCTGATGTTTTATTTCCTTCGACACACATATACACCAAAATGTATGTATTTATGTCTAAAAATGTAAAACAACACAAGCATAACTAAGTTAAGTTCCTTTCTCATGTCAATAAACATTCTAATGCATTGCTTAACCAAATTCAACCGTACACTTTAAACAGTATAATTTTAAATAACGTAAATCCGAAGTCATATTAAATAAGTTAATACTAGTAATTTCAAATTATTACCCAATATAGAATAATGAGCGTAAATTACAACTCTGATAGAATATTGCAGAATACGCTAGCTATTTTTTAATATTTAGATTACAATTTAATTGAAATATCTCTAGCTAGGCCCTTAAACATGAGTTTTTTTATCAGATCAATGAAAACTTGCATAAAATTTTGGATAGGCGAATACGTGACAAAGACTCTTATTAAAATCTCGTCCAAATGGGAAGCATACCAAATACACTTGGACATAGGTAAAATTCAAATTCATTTCTTTGGTATGACGACATTTTCGCAGGACGAAACAAGTCTGGTTATAGATGTATATGCTATACTAATCTAACTTAGCATCAACTAAGTTGGTATGTGCTCAGATTAGCCGGATTTCAATCTCGCATTGCATATTCCTACATATTATTGTCTATAATATTTATTCCTATTATAAATAATATTAGATTCAGATTACAGTTGAATTTTGACTTTTGCACTAGACAGAGTTATTTTGGTAGTTGGTTTTATCAAAAATTATTCAGCTGAAAAATATTTAATTACCAAATATGAAGGCAAATAACCTTTTATCCACAACAGTTGCCGTTCATCTTTGAATAGTAAGTTAATATACCCCGGTTCTTATCAACATTAAACGCATTCATAACATGGTTTGTTATACTAGTAGTATTAAACTTACTTATAATTTTGGTCGGTAATCGTTAGTGATATTTTATATTTACCTTCCAACAGAGAAAACATTTATCGCTTAGGAATTTCCCTTACAGAGTTTCGGGAAATTAAAGAAAACTACATCAGCACACGGTTGGAAGATCTATCTGATGTTTTTGAATGATCTTCGTCTTTTTGGGAAAATCAAGTTTTCATAATTGTGTCATGGCGCGGTTTTCAAAGCGAGACAGGAAACTATTGGAAAGCTCAAGCATTAGCTTCATAAAAAACCGTCCGATTCAAAAAATTTTTTGGTTAATTTTTCAAAGAAAACCTGACTTCGTTATAAAGTGATGTTTTTGTTTATGGTTAAAATTTTTGCATTTCGTGAATAGAAGTTCACATAGTTACTGAAGCAGTGTTTGAATTGCTATAAACCCAGCTGTCTCACTTAAATCGACTTATAACAACAACTACTGATGTCTTGAAGTAAACCTTTTTAGCATTTGCCACCAATTTGTAAATAGGTCACAGTCAACGAAATTTCCGTTGAGTACAACACACATGACTGCTTTACGAAATGTGACTCAAGACAGTGATAGTGTTATTCTTTCAGTGACAAAGGGTCTAGCTTGTTCGTCATAGATCGGGTTGATTGTGTTGATAAGGTCAATTACTTGAATTCTGGTCCAAAATGCTACAGAAAAAAATAAGGTAGGTCCGATGGAGTTATCCTACCTTCATCAAATCGGACAAATAACAAATGCTAAGCCCAAAAAACTAAGGCCGTGTGAAACACATAAACCAAGATTGTACGCTTGTCCAAAGATGAACGAACCGGGCAATTTGTTGAAACTAACTGCTTCAATGTCAAATACGCCAACGCATGAATTGGCGAAATGGATAGCTAATCTATTAAGACCGGAGAAAAAAACATCTGTATGTGTACAATTTAAAATATTCCTTTGAATTTGTAAAAAAAGTAGACAAATTTAACTTTAAATATCAATAGACGTGTTCGCTTGATTTTAGGTCGTTATATATTAATGTTTATTATTAAAACGTTTGAATATGTTTGTCATTATTTCTGATATATTTTCTTAAATGTTAGAAAAAATTGAACCGCAGTTGGAGAGGTTATTGTGTTTATACTGGTCGGGTATAGAATTAATTTTTAATGGTCAACTTTACAGAAAAATCAATGGCCTAGAGATGGATTCCGCCATGGCCCCTATTATGACCAATAAATTGATTTGCAAAATGGAACGAAATAAATTCGATTTATTGAGTAAAATGCAACTAAACAAACTTTATGTTGAATATATATATGTTCCTTCTGCAATAACTGTGTGCATGCCCAAGAACTGATTAATAAATTCAACGAATGGCAACGGAATATTGAATGATAAATTGAAATCACGTCGGATGAATGCCTAGCTTTTATTGATTATTTTAGCAAACGTATAACTGATACGCGTTGTGCAGATCTGGTTTCCATAACGAAAAATAGACTGCGCAATACTAAGACCTCAACAACTACTACCAAATGAAATTGAATGTAGGCTTAGTTAATACATTGCACATTAGGGAATTGTACTTGTGAAAAAAATCCGGTATACATTCACTTAAAATACAAAGGCGAAGAGGCAATAAATTTCCTATGAGATAGATAGTGCTCGAACATGTCATATCATGTTTTACATCTGACATAGTTCTGATATCATCCACCACCATACTACCTCTATCCAATGAGAAAGGCAGAATTCTACGTTATACAATATTGAATTTGTCCTTTTGGACAATTGTGGGAAGGCAGATGCAGTAGAAGACTGAATTCGCAATTGTCGGAGCATATAAATACCTAAATTGTGCAAACTAAGAGTGGCGTTGCACGCATGTCTCTTACTAAACATGTTATATCCCGTTCAAATTAAGAAATGCTCACCTATTTGGAATCAATTTCAATAAATCGACATTGTCCAGATCCGTACAAGCAAGCACAAATTTCTTATTTTCTAGTATTACCATGCGTTATTCTAAGCCTCTTCTTCAATAGTTTTTAAAATTTTTGGACCGATATATATTATTAATACTTTTTGTTGACTGTTTCTTGGCTTAAATAAGACAAATTGAACGTGATATATTTTGGTTGCGTCGAAGATCCCAATAAATTAGTGAGGAATACGATACGAAATTCATGAAAAATAACTGTGAATTCATGGGAAATAGGAGCACTAAAAATAAATGTAATGAACTTTTTGCCAAGGTTGTTGTAAATAAATGTACATTAATTCGTAAAAAGGAATAGTTTTATATACTGAATCGTGCAGTTATTAATTCCATACATGTGACATGTCAATAGAAGAACGACAAAATTTTGCAAGCTGCAAAAAATATCTAAAGCTTCACATAAAAAAAGAAAAATATTTTAGAATTATAGGTAGCCGTACCGGTGTTATATAATGGACAGAATCAATATATACCTAATCAAATGAGATACGTTTTGAAAAAGCGATTGTTGATAATGAAATGACGTGTTCAAAATCTGATAAAAATGGAGTGATAGAATACTGATCCAGTCAAAACTTGTAGATACAAATTTTGAAGAGATTAAAGTTGATAGTAAAATAAACATACGAGAAATTAGAAAATAACTTATGCGAAGAAATACCATCCAACATAATGTTTGGTATAGCTATAGTACACAAGGTAAGCCACACATTGAGTATAATTGTATATATAAAAAATCGCCCTTTTATATAAGGTAGAAGCGTTGTTGTCAAACGATAGAAAATATTAATATATTTGTATCACACAATACTACTACCAATAATTTCACAGAGATAATTCAGAAATGCAATTTAACTTGTATATTATCTATTTTAGATCATTTTATACCTGTAAATAAACACTCTAGTTTTTACCGAAATAGAATTTTGTAAACATTTTTTAACTTATTAACCTGAACGACCAGATGGGAGTTGTACAAATTTATGAAGTTGATTGAAAATGTGATCGATATTTATCTCATCTACACTTTCAGAAATGAATATTAAAATTAAGTGATAGGCATTTATAAGGGAAACCATTTCCTTGTAGAAATGTCCTAGAAAGAGAATCTATCGTGGAAACTTGATTCTTACATTCAATGATGATATCCTTATGAATTGGCAACATGGATATATATTTATATATGTATACATATATATACATATATATATATATATATATATATATATATATATATATATATATATAATTAGATTTCTCAATTTCGCCAACGAAAATGTCCATCTGCAGCTCACGTTCGAAGATGCAACAATGTGTGAGGTTGCACTCCCTGATGTCAAACTGAGAAGAAATGGTCGGCAATTAGAAAAGATGTCTGTAAGAATCATACTTATTAGTTTATCCGCGTTTATTTTTCCTAAATTATCCCCATATTAATAAAATAAGAATTTAAATCACTATGAAGTTAGCATATTTTAGAACTGTTGATTCGAAAGATGGGCAAGAGACACCAAGAAGTCCTATGGGGATATTCAAAGAATATAGATTTTCAGGGGATTTTCTAGATACGTAAACTATTGGAGTAATTGAGAATTTGGAATCTGAATCGACATAGGTCAAGCACGGCTGAAGCACGGGAAGTGCACATTGAGTAGAAAACCAAGAATATAGGATGCAAATTATAGCTGTAGAACGGTATTGAATAAGAATCTAACATTAACCAGTAGACTACTAAAATGAATTTGAAACATAAACTATTTTTAACACAATAGGGTGTGTGCAATTCCGCACAAAGAATGTAGTCTAAAGTTTGTGGTTTAGACGTCGAGCCAAAATAAATTTTGAGCAAAACATTGAATAGAATGTGAATGTGGTTAGAGTCGAAAATCTGATTCACCTGGGTATTTAAAAGATGTATTTTAAATGATTAAATCGCATAATAAAATGCAACCGCGATTGATTGACCATGTTTAGTAGCGGATAAATAGAAAAAAAGTCAAGAAATATTATTTTGAATGTTATTTAGCAAAAAAAGATGATTTGGTGAATCGGAGGTATTACACATTGAGAGTAAGTGATTAAAATTGTAAAATCCTGCTAAAATAATCATCTTTTTATTTTAAAACTATAATTTACACTGGCCACACTGTCTCGATATCTATAATTCACTTTTAATTTAATATGACTTCAGTTCATCTTAATTTCTCTTGAAATTTTTTTGAAATTAACGCTGAAATTATCTACTTCTGCATTGGGCCTTTTTTCATTTATTACTTTATTTTTCTATCCTCTTTCGCGCTGTCATTCAAAATATTTTCTTAAATCCAATGGATTGGTTCATTACGATGTTTACGTTCCGATTCTTAAATTCATTCAAAGCGACCTAGACTTAATTTACTTTATGCTACCTCTCCACTAACTGGAAGCATTCAAATTTACCTATTTAACCAGTCATAATTGATTTATGTCTCAAGTAACATGAATGTACCATTTGATGGTTGAAATATTTAATTGATGTCAGTTCACAAATACGTTAAATTATTGAATGATATCACGGAGAATATAAAAGCAATTTTAAATAACAGTAACTTTTTACGGCATAGATAGGAATAAATATATAAAGTGTAGGTGTTTCGAACAGTACAAGGCACCAATTGACAGTAAACTTAATATTAATATTTGACTAAAATGACTATCCCAAGCAAATTTTCAATGCACTTTGCAAAATTTTTTACCTGAATCTCTTGGCAAAAAGGGCCAACTTTGGAACGCCAGTATTTTACTAAATAGTGCTATATATATATATATATATATATATATATATATATATATATATATATTTAAATTTTTGGAATGCAAGCCTCTCATGAAAATTACAAATGATATATATATATACATATATATATATATATATATATATATATATATATATATATATATATATATATATATATATATATATATATATATATATATACATATATGCATATTTGTACGTATAAAGATATGTGTATATAATCATGTAGTAAATAAATGTTGGTTAAATGTAAACAATAATTTGAATAAGGTTATATGCACTATATGTGAAAACAGTTGTGTTTATTAGTGAAAGTTACTTACATAACACCATTTTTGTTTATGTATGTCTTCGTTCGGATAAAAGCGTAATAACCTAAATTATGTATCTGGACAGAAGTATATGCAACGGCAAGCTTTTCTTTAATGTTTTCAACGATAGTATAAAATCGGAATACCAAAAAATGGAGCTGAGCGGTATCAAATGAAATTGCCACGACAGTTGTAGACAAAGCTTCTTTGGTTTGGGAATATCAACTCACCTTCTTCTTGTCCATGCGCTTTTATATCTGATGAATATGCGATAAATAGCTTCTTTAGTTCATATATTACACTTAATCTAATTGATTGATATTTCTAAACATTCGCACACTCTTCTCTAAAGAAATGAATTGGACAATTATGACACACATTAGGTTTCCAACTCAGATTAGAATATCATTGTCTTTATATTATCCGTTTAACTTATCAGTAATTATGATATAAGGGTGTGTTTAAGCTTAACTTTAATGAAATCATTTTAAACGCAAAATTTACAATCCATATTTATTTCTGGTTTTCCATATTGGCATAGTTATTAAGGAGAAACACAAAGGTGCACAACTGTTTTCATTTTGGTTTCATAGAAGGACCAGGATATGTAATTTTATCCCTAAAGCTACTTGTGCAATCTTAGTTTCAAATTGTGCACTTTTAAACTATTACCATGAACTTAACCTAGTTAAGTGGCGATCTATTTCCACTACACTTCGGACGTTTTCCATAAAGTCAGTTAGTTTCAAAAGCAATCTCTGATTTTATTTAAATTAAAGCTTGTATAAGATCAATGTTTTATAAAGTCCTTTTTATGCAACATATGGCCATTTGTCTGGATATCTAGAATGTAATCCAGCCTGGTTGTTTATTCGTTATTACTATTCAACTGTATGCTACTAATTTATTCCTTGATTTTGATTTTGAAGCTTATCAACGTTTAGGCGTGCTATATTGAGCAAACTATGAGTTATCTAGCAGTTCTTTTCTATGGCATTTCGCTTTTGGTTGCCAATGCTTAGCGGTATTGCATAGCCAGCTACCTCATCGTTTTGGTACATTTTGACATTTATATTAAAATCTATTTTGTGATTTATTTGAACATTTTCCACTCATTAAATCGAAATCATTCAAGATGTTTAAAATAATTCATTGTAGATATTTTTTTATGGCATATTTATTTAAAAATGCAATCTCAAATACCCGTTTTAAATTATTCGTTGAATTTTCGGCAATTTAAAAGCTGTGTGATGTTATCATTTTATACACTTTTAGTTTTATGCTGTTTTGTCTATTTTATAGAACAATCGTTTCTGTAGATAGTGACATTTATGTTGAAAATTATTGTGTGATTTATTTGATGATTTTCCGCCCATTAATTCAACATAAATCAAGATTTTTAATATAATTTGTGATAGATGATTTTTTCATAGCATATTTATTTAATTTATTTATTCGTTGAATTTTCGGCAATTTAAATGCTGTGATGTTAATTTTTTTAAATATTTTCAGTTCTATGCTGTTTTCTTTTTTGCGAAATGAAATTGATTCCTTTATGTATTATGAAATTTTCTTTATCAAATTTCTACAAATTTCAATTAGTGTCTACAGCGTTTAGTAATACCATTTCATACATTTCTGCAATAAAAATATCACGTCATGCTTAAAACTCAATGCTATTTGCTTGCAAATTCAGTACAACGCTTAAATGCAAATGGCTTTGTACACACGTATAAACACGGACGAAATTACACAATACACGCCCGCATATATTTATGTGTCTATATATATATATATATATATATATATATATATATATATATATATATATATATATATATAATTTACATTGCCTCCAGGAGAATAAAATCTCGCGAATTGTTATTCATGTTTAAAATATGCATATATTCATCACAATCTTTGTATCTTATATTTCTTTTGAATAAAAGTTCAATAAAAGCCACGTCAATCTCTCCAGTATTATGCAAATAAGGCTTATGAAATTTTGATTTAATTTCAAATAACGCTATTTTTAGGTGGAAGTTCAGGGAAATAATTTCTTAGCAAGAGCTAGGATATCATTAAATAGTAAAATTTAGCCTTTAACAAAACAAAAAATAATCATATAAATGTAATTATTTAGGGTAAGTTTAAGAGTTTACAACAGATTGGTTCTTATTTAAATAAAACTGGCAAAATTATTAAAACAAGTTATATTAAAAGAAAAACAGAAAAGTTAGTAATTGCCTTATATCCCTTTTTCTTCTAGGTACTTTTGCTGAATGAATAGAATGCCGTAAACAAATAGTCTTTCATATTATGTTGCAACAGTATATATTTTTTTCTTTGGATACGGCTTTAAGATATTTTTCTTGCTTCCAATGCGCAATATTTTATTTGTAATTCACGAAAATTTTAACTTCAATCTTTCCCTTGCTTTCTGTTATCAAGTTATGGTGATGCAGTTTTATTAAATTTCCTATACTTTTCAGATTGTGATGAACAAAGCTGAACCAGCCTTTGAAGTCCTATTCCTTATAATTTACAAAAATATACTTTCTTCTGTCAACAACGTAAACTAATCCTCGGTGGATTTCGTATGCTAATTATTAACTAACAAAGCGTGTAACTAACGGGTATTATATACACTATCGTGGGCATAGACCCATGCCGACAAATATTTGCGGCTATGACGACAACTTTCATCAGCAATATGATAAGGGCTAGAAGTTAAAGCATACGGCTTGAGGAATGTATCATACATTAAGCAGCCAACCGGGCTAATAACGACGCGTATGTACTCGAGCGTCCATTAAATATATTAATCACTGCTTCAAAGAGAGTGAATTCTTTCGACCAAAATAGCAATCTTGAAATTAAAAAAAATGAAAATTTTTTTACCTAGTCGCACAACTTGTTAAACTAAACTTGATCGAATGAACTATTGCAAATGTTTCAGTATGTGCAGACGACAATAGATTATCTGTTAACTGTGACTGGTTTGACAAATATGTATTGATGTTTATCCCCAACCCGCAAACTATATTTTAATTTACGTTGGATAATTTTGCTTTAGGAGAAAATTACGTATAGGCAAAAAGGATACATAATGTTAAACTATATCACCGTATTACTTGTCAGTCTAACTATTAAATACAATTTTATCAAGTTTCTACTATTTTACTGGGATAAAATTTGTCCTTTTCGAAGAAATTCAACATTTGAAAAACAAATATTCTTGCTTTAACATTTTGTGAATGTCGGCGCACGGACCAGCAATTGCACTGAATATAAATAAATTTTGTAAGTTGAATTTAATTCGGGTATGCAAAATTAATATTTACTTGACTAAACTATAACGGTCACTCGACACTTAATCAAACGGCAATGGAAAATAACATCAAAACACATGCATGCGCAAATTAACTTAATCTGTTAATAAATAAAGTATGTTACGTAAAAACCAGTAAATGATTCTATTCGAATGTGATCATTTATTAATAAAGACGTCAATGATTATTTTTTCAATATTTTTGTCCTATATGGTAGTTTATTTGGTAAGAAAGAATAACCAACTTAGGTCGACAGTATGACATACAGACTCCACCTAAAGAAAAGCTTAACCAATAATCATTAGTTAGTATTTAACTAAAACTTCTATATAGGGTTTCTTTGTGGTTAGAGAAAGGGATTCCGAAAAAAATGTGCCCAGTTTCGAGCACTGTCCAAAGCAAATTCTGGACAGTACATGATGAGTGTCCAATTAGGACGAAATTGGTCTACTGAATTACCTGCCATTTGTGCAATATACAATACCTGGTTTATACTGAAAAATAAATATGTACATAATGGGTCGGGTGGTTATATCAATTTCGTAACCACGATTAACTGTAACAAACTTTATATTTCAACGAAATGTAGTTTGAGAAATGCAACCAACCAGCATAAAAAAAAAATATATATAACTGTATATTCGTTTTGCTGAAGACTAGACTTGGAAAACAAATTGATTCTTTAATTATAATGCTAAAAATTCAAACATATTGTCAAAATAACTAGGTTACTGCTTACGGTGTGGCATTTAGAAAAAAATGTCCTAAAGGTTTTTATTATCAAACAGTCTATTATTCAAATATGTCACCATTTATACCAATAGGTGGAATCATCAGTACACTTACCTTGACCCTTTAATAAAAGCTGTCGAAATAAATCAATATCACGAGGAACACTTAAATTTGAATCATATATGATATATTCTAGGTTGCGCATTTCAGAGCTAACCTCGGGGCCATGGAATAGGACATAAGATCAATGTATAATAAAATGGTTTAATGTTTATTTATAAAAGAATATAAGCGCGTAATTAATACCTAAGTATATTTAAATATAAACCGCAATCAATCTTCGCAGTTCTAATTTCTACTTGTGATTTTTTGGAGAATAAGGCGAAAAACATGATGTTTTCCATAACCCGCACGCACTCATACACACGGATACAAATAACAAAATATACAAAACCATAAATTTTTGATATAATATCAATGTAATTTTTAGATTTGCAATGGACAATAATCCAATGCCTTAAACCAATTTCACAGCAGAGAAAAGCCGGAGCCATTTACGAGCTTTGTGCTGTCATGATTTTCGTCAAAGCTATGCACAAACTGCCAAACAAGGACAGAATATTTTGAATCATAAAATGAATTAAAATTCAAATGTGTGTGCCTCAAACTTGAAAAATTTAAATAAGCTATACAAGAATGGATCGGTTTTCCGCAAAATATGCATGGTGCGACTATAGTTTACGCTTCACCAATTAGTGTAAAAGTAACGCAATCACGAGTTTTTTGGATGATAACATAAATCTGAACAATATTTTTGGATTTCTAAAAAGCCTTTTCAACAGATTAAATTAATTCCACAGTGTAGCATAAAACCGTAAATTATACATTTTAAGGATTTGTGGCCTCTTCTTGACTTATTTGCAGCAATGATGGTAAAATTTCTCAAGTAGACCAAACCATAGTGACTACATAATTTATCAAATATCTAAAATTCGGCTCACTTATTTTAATCAATCATGTGTTGTAATTAGTTGGAATTTCGTTTGTAAAAATTCTGAGAAATTGCAATTATAACATTACTAAAGCTTCCACCATATTATTAGTAGTTGCTCGATTAAACTTTCTTCAATATTGCTAGCCGCGATAGCAGTATATAAATATTTAATTTATTGGATTTTATTTAAAGGCCCATTAGTTATAATTTGGAATATATTTATACAGAAATAGTTCTTACTTTATAGTTTAACTTTTCATATTATTCCAATTTGGTATTCAGATTTCAATTTTCATGCTGTAACTCGACTAACCTTGTATATTTAACCCATTGCAAGTTTTCCATAATTTTTTACTCGTTCATACAATTTCATCATCAAGGCGGGTTCCAGCCTCACATAAACAGTTAACTCGAAAGACAAAAATAAAAATAATAATTTTTTTTATAATCTGCATCATCTGATTTAAGCTGGCTGCACTCGTGTTGTAGAGCATGGATTTTCCTACGAATAGTCGCAACTTTTATTTGAAGCGTAAATTAGCAATAACGTGGTTGCTGTGGAACTTAGGTGTTTTAGCCTACTTTTAGACAGAAGCAATAATGAAACTAGTATGAAAAATCAATAAATACATCCGTCGAATGTCAACTTTTAATGCAACTACATGTATAAATGGTAGGGAATCGAGCATGAAAAATGCATTGAAACCATTCATGGGCTCCTATTACGTAATAAGAAAATATCGATATAATGATCTAAGATGTTTCAAGAAAATAAATAATAAAATCTGAACTGGACAGAACACGAAATTAATGGAAGACAGTGCCGGAATGTTCATTGGAGGAAGATACACATTCAGGCAACGTGACAAAATGGTATAAAAATAAACCAGCCTTTAGTACAAGTATAATAATTATTTTAAAAAGACCTAAATGAATAAAATAATCAATCCAACCAGCAAGTCAGAAACCCTGAATCGCATTGTTTTTAAAAATAATACCTGAATCCGACGTTTTTCATTATAAACCATATCCAATGGCTGGTGGATAAGATAAATAACCTTTAATTTCTCTGCCTTAATTTATTTCCGCTATTATGTATGAACACTATTTTTTGGACAAAATAAATACAACGAATCCAATTACGTTAGTTAAATGTGTGCAAATTTAAAAAAGTACGAAACAAACTGCTAATGCTCAATTGTTGGAAAATTTCGAAAATACCAACACCGTGTATTACAAGTCAGACTGTCGTTCGTTATTGTCATGCAGAAATGTGCAAACAATATTTTATATTTGGACCGACGCCTAACAAACGGTACAGCAAAAATGGGATATTTTGAACAAAAATGTCGAAACCGGTCTACTGGGTGAATGGCCTTCACTATATTATACAATGCTTAGTTTATCATGAAAAACATGTGTAGAATTGAATTGGTTTTTATTTCAGGATCGCATCCTTGATTTAAACAATTGTAATCACCACCCACATAAACTTTGTTCGCTTAATTTAATAATCGATCATTTAAATAGCACTACCCCAGGTATCATGGTGTCTTTATTTAACGACAGATTGTGGGAAGTTAGTTGTAAATTTAGATCTAAAGAAATGATATAGAAGCTCCATATAAAGGTAAGGCAAACCAAAAAACTTTAATTAGTCTAAAAATTTAAAAATTGTGTAAAACTTGTGGCTGGGTGGCTCAATTTTTAAAACAATAGAATCCGGTCTATTGTATGAATTGCCTTTTTCTACAATATACAATGCTTAGTTTATACTGACAAATGTATGTGTACAATTATGGAGGAAGATATTTCCTCCGACAAAATTAAAGTGACATTAACTGTTAAATTTAAACCACCTTGGCTGATTGAAACGAATTTTATTTAAAAATAAGTTATTCATTTGTTTTCCAGTATTTTCTTTGTTTAACTACTTGACTGTATAAAGACTTTGAATTGTGCGCGAGTTCAGTTTTCGAGCATACTGTACGTGATTGGTTGAAGCTTTCTCGGCCTGCTGCATTTATTTCATTTTCTCCATTTAACGTTAACTCGATTTCCACAATATACTCCTGCCAACACTGTCTTCTATTTTTTACTAATGCATATATTTGGGGACGTTCCGGAACAGGTAATTTAATAATTCTGTTTTTCATGTCTTTTCCTTTCCAGATTATTTGTTTGGGTGTTTTGTAACGTGAAAGATTTCACATTCCAATTGCCTAACATTAAGTATCAAATTATTTGTTAAATTTGATCGACATGGAAGCTCATCTTAAATTTGAGGACACTAGCAAGTTAGCTCAAGACATGGCAGGTATGAATTTAGCAGATATGAATGAAAATAAAAGCTTATCAGATTCTATTGTAAATTCAAAGACTGATCACGATCTGGCATCTATGGGGTTCTCAGACACCAGTAGGTTAGGAGCCTCTACACAATGGGGCTGGTGTCTATATCACAATCGCACCCAAATGTAAATAATTGTCGTGAACACCCGCGCAACCAATATTTGTTTAAAATTTGTAAATGTTCTCTCTACTTAGTTCATTTTTTGGCCTGTATGCGATGTTTGCCAATTTGTAAATTTTTGCAAATCGATGAAACATCATGCAGACATTTTTACATAATAAACGTGATTAAATAGCGCAAAACTTAAATAAAATAGAAAATCTTTGAATTATTTTAGCATTATTGTTTTACTGAAATGATAATAAACTGATTCGCTGGTTAGTTAGATAGAGTGCAGATTTAGAAAACTACGTTATCCTATGTTTTAATTCAAATTGCTTCTATCTTTACCTTTATTTTGTTTTCAATATTGTTTTGACAAATAAAGTCATACAGTTTGCGGTTAACCGATCGTTAGTTACGCGAGCGTCGAATTGCCTTTTATACATTATTATTTGCTTAGTTTATACTGAAAAATTTATTCATATAATGAAATTGGCGCCTATATCATGATCGCAATCGTGATTTAAATGAACTATTACATTAGTTGAAAAGGATTCGACCGTTATGTTTTACACTAATTGGAAGAAGCCACCTAAATTTACAATATCTAAGCTGTAGTGCTAGGAACCATGATAAAGTGACCAAATCGAGTAACTTACTCTATATTTACAAATTTAAACTTAATTTCCAAATTGGATGCACAAAATTGTCATAAGATTATCCGTTAACCATCAATTTTACCGTGACCAGTTTCGCTAATTTTTTAAAGAATTAATATATATATATATATATATATATATATATATATATATATATATAAGACGAGCTTAATAATAGGAGGAAGAAGGCCACTATCATTAGAAATCAACAAATACCACAGTAGGTGATTGCACCAATGATTGAGTTGTACTTAAGAAAAGCGCAACAACCGTTTTCGGTAATTTTAAAGGCAATATGAGAAAAGCTCATTATTAAATAAGAAATCAGATAAAAATTTACAACAATTCAACTTGCACGATAGTCATATTAACTTTCCGATTATCATTAATAGTATAAGAATAAAATAAGCAGCTATGAATTAGGCATTACAAGTTTCTTTAATTAAGAATAGCACTTCAGCCAAGGCCTATAATGGCATTATATTCGGATGTGTCCTCATCGCCTGCGCAAACATATGAATTAACGTAAACCATAAAATGCAGACAATTTTCTGGCAATAAATCTACCAGCCTTTACCCGTAAAGGTAAATAGTTAGCGAATGAAAGCGGAAAACTTATTACATAGTTCAAATACGAAAAATAAACGAAGTATTAAAATCATAAACATATTTTTCAGGGAATAATTCGCAAGGTGATACAATAATTTCAAATAAATGCTTCCAGATATCCTGTGTAACGACAAAAGGAATTGCCGACATATTGCGTAAATTAAATTCAATTCGATTTACGCTGTACCACTGAGAAAAAAAGCGAAACTTGCCGTTAACCAATAATGTGCAAATAGCCATATAGGGCTATTACATGGTCATTAAAGCACAGTGAATTTACTATGCAGTTCAGTTGTCGCTTTTGCCTTCTGCTGTGCGTGTCTCCGACGTGCTGTCTCCCACCTCTCACATACGCTGATTTTTGGCCTTGCTTTACCAACATTGGCACCATCAGTAACGCCATTCTTGTGCTGTACAACTAGAGAGACTAGCCAATTACTGCAGAACTTCAACGAAGTTGCTCAGCGAGATTCCAACCCCACAATAGAAGGAACCACAACCCAAGTCAATCTGAGCTGGTCACAAGAGTCTAGGCGTACTTCTGGACGACATCACACTTGCGGACCTTCTCGGCATTTGCCAAAGAACGCAAGACCGACCCTGTTAAGGGCCCCCCAACAGTACTAACTCTTTATTTTACGGCACTCTAACCGAGTTTGCAACGTTGTACGGCATTTACTTGAAGCTGTGGCGTTTACATTTGTATCACTTGAGCTAAACACAATAACTTTACAGATTTATGTCAATGGCATAAAAGGGCAAAGTATAAAAGACACAAAAAATCAATATCGCGCAATTGCAAAAGAGATACAAACTTATTATTAAGTATCGATGACAGGTTAAATACAATGGGATTGGTGTTTATTTCAAGCACGCAAACTTGATTTAAAGAATTGTGACCACCACCCGCGCAATAAATTATTGATTAATTATTTTGCTTTTATAGGAATGTACAGTGTCACCAAATCAGTTAAGTTGCCTGCATCTGATGAAAAATGAACCAAGTAAAAGAACATCCTGGTACACTAAAAGTCATAAAATGCAATGCGCCAAAGAAACTAGCAAATTAGTCACAAACCATTCATAGACGTAAGCGTTACGAATAACGATTCATTATGTAACATTAAATTGAGTTTAGAAGAAATAATACAAAAAATTTAATCTGCGCATAAAAATATTCCGTTATTTTCGTAAGCTTGAATTATAAATAAAATGAAATATATGTGGGACATACGGAGTATTGCCTGCGGTATACGGAAATATATGACAGTATAGAGACCCTTTGGTGGCTACCATAGGAAAGCCTCTGAGATGCCAGGCTCAGAGAGAAATATATATTCGGAATGAACTACATTTCCTACGTCCTTCGATTAGTTGTACAGTATCCTCACATATATCGCTGTTAGTCTTAATTTTAAAATAAAATTTATTAAAATATATGGATCATAACAATGTGTGTGCTCACCGTCTCACTGAATGCCACAAAGAACTGATTAAAATTGAAAACCTTGAAAAAAATATCCAGGTTAATTACCTGAATCAGAATTGAGATCCTTCCACTAAGGTGAATTAATAATAATAATTTTGTCGTGCACATCAGTACTTTATTATCAAGAAGACTGAATTATAAAATCACTGAAGACAAGTCAAAATCTTCAAAATTTTCACAAAGGAATATTCCAAAAAAGTGCAATATTTAAAAAAAACAAATATTTTTTAATGAAACCATCGATAATATGAAATGTCCAAAAATAGGTATTCATTTGTTTTATATAAGGAGTTAATTAATGTCCAAAATGTTAATTGACCGCCACAACAGATTGTATTTAATATCACTTTTATACATGCGATATTGTTGTTATACTAAGAATCAAGTCATGAAATACTGCTTCTAGCAAGCGTTACAGATATGCGTTTTATCGACTGATATAAAATGAAGTGTGCATCTAAGATAAACTTTAAAAAGACAGAGTTAATAGTAGTTTAGCCGTAAAAATTAATAACAGATAAGTTTAATGAACAAAAATCCATTAAACATTTTCAAATAATAAGAATAAAAATTGTTTAAATACAAAATAGAATTAATACTTCTTTAACCCTGTTGATTATTAGCAATTTATTCAGGTAAAAAAGATACTAATAAATGTAAATTATGCAATTTATTAATAGAGAGTGCTAAATGAAGTTTTTTTAAAAATAAATGTTAACGATCGATAATTACGATTTATCTCAAGCCAAGAAGAATTTAATAAAAAAGAAATAAAGAAAGCATTTTAATACTTTGTGCAATGAAAGATAAGTTTTAAAGAAAATTAAAAAAAATTATTCAAAACATTTGTAGTAAGATCAGGATCGGTAGCGTAGCAATATAGTCTAATAAATATATTTTTAAATAAAAGTCCGATACTAGTGCGATCAAAAGACATTAGAATAAAAACGAATAGATTATATGTTGATGAAGTACAAGAAATGATACCTTCTTGCAGTTAAGTGTTTGTTAAATAGTAGCAAAAGCAATTTTTTTGAAGAGTTACATAAACATAGAAATAAACCTAGATAAAACAAATTAATATCCCACTCGCACTTTTAGGAATTTTCGCAACCTTTTTTCTGGTATCACTTCTTAACTGTATTTCATACTTCTTATTTTTTATGTATTGGTTTTTCCAGCTGAGGCATTCGTAGTTTCCGTTACATAATTTATTCTCACGATTTTGTTTGCAAATTGCTATACGTATACATTAATTGAAAATGAAATCATAGCCGAAAACTAATTGAGGATGACCCGGCTCTTACTTAATTATATGGCCAATCCACATTTACCGGACAAAGTCATATAAAAAGCTATTTCTTAAACAACAGATATTCCATGATTTGGCAATATTTCTTTGATTAGTATGTAAAAAACCTAAAAAGCATTTGTCAAATAATGCTTATTTAATATTATGCTGCGAAATGTTTCTAAACTTTTTTATCAAATGCGAGTTTAGTTTAAGCATTTCTTCCAGTAAAATTAGCATTAATGAATATATATCTTAATAAGTTGCCATATTGTTTGTTTATAAATTCTTACAAATTTAAATCCAGAATCTGGATGGTTAAATCACATTAAAAGTAGTTTACATCTGGCTTGCAGTTCAATGGAAATTGGTAATAAGAAATATGAAGAATGTATACGGATAGTTATAAGGAAACGTGATTTTTTAACGAGGTCGTGTATGAATTGATTGTAATTAAACCTGAAGGAAATTTAATAATGCTTCGTAGATGGAAAAACCGTATCTCTATTACATAGAAAAGCAGCGAATGGCAGGAAACGAGGGTTTGAAATGTTATTTGGAATAACAGTTAACAATCGCCCGAAGTTATTATAAATAGTTAAAATTCATAATATCAAATTTTGTCTGCTAAAATATCGAATGTGTACAAAAAATGTTTTTAAACTAATTTCACATTATGTAAACTATAACTTGAGATTTTAAGATTCTTTCTTGTAATAACATTCACTTTTCTTAATGTGTTCATATTTAAATAGTAAGTGTTTCTTATTATTCCACTAATTTGTTTATACTTTATTAGAATTATAGTCCAATCTACCAATTTTTAACATTTAAGTTTTATTTTGTAAATCGATACAGGCTTATTAGGTGAAGACACAACTTTTATATTTTAAACACGTACGGTTTTCTGTTTTTCAATTATTGAGTATATTTAAAAAAAGTATATTTGGAAGCAAATTTAAATTCTTGTTTGCAAAATCTGAAAAAACGAAATCCTTTTTACAATTCAGAGTGGAACGCGTCTTTTTCTTTGTATGTAAAATAGCTCACGAATTTTTCGTGTGTATAAGTATTGTAGCTTAAAGAATCCTTAAAAAAATAAACCTGAAATTCAAGTAAGCTTTTTATAATATAATAACTCGTTGAAAAATGCGGCTGCATAAAATTTTATTACCGCCGATTGGTTCAATATCAACAATTTGCTGAATATTTTATTAATATATGCCTTGCAATCAGTCCAACATTTACTAGTATGAATTATGTGGCGAAAGAATTGAACAATTTCGTAAATCGCCCTACTAATGCATATTAGGATTAATTATTTTTATATTACATTTCTTATACGTAAAATCAAATACCTTTGTTCGCTTTACTTAACCAAAATCAGCTAAACGTCTTATTTTTTGCTTCAAAATTTTTGCTGTATATGATCTTATCAAATACCGCCCAGAAACTTGCCTTATAATTATTATCAAGTTTAATCTGACAAGATTTTGTAATGTTGTTCGACGACTGGTTAAATACAATGCGATTGGTGTTTACTTCAAGCTCGCAAACTTGATTTAAACAATTGTTTTCACAACCGGCGCAATCAATAATTGTTAAATTTTATTGCCTATATATGCATATGTGGCGAAAGCTACAAACGGTTAATGTCCGTAACCTCATAGAAACTTTGCAGCCGACATTTCCAGTCAAGTACAATGTATGCGAGTCTACTAGAGGTGAGAGCCGCATATTTCATTTTGATTTCCATATATATACATTGCGGTTTGATCCTTGCTAGTCAGTTTGCCGTCGTACTCTAATGATGATCAAGGAAGGTCGAAACGCGGCAGAGCGTTGCGACTGGCGGTAGTTTTGTTAAGTTTTTCGACGACTGGTTAAATGCAATGGGTTTGGTGTTAACTTCAATCTCGCTAATTTGATTTAAATTATTGTTACCACTACCCGCGCAATCAATTATTGTTAAATTGTATGACAAGATATATGTTTTATGCCGACGATTATTACGTACGACAAATTTCATGTGCTCTACGATATTTCATAACAAAGGTGAAATTTTTAATTGAAGTTACAATAATATTTTCTTAAAAGACGCTACCTTTGAGCTCAGAATTATAACACTATCTTTACGTGTGTGGATTACAGAGCAAGTTTTGAATACAAGAGTTAATCCAAAATGTATTGTCTTTTATGGCAGGAAAGAGAAGTATATTTGACAAACAGAAAACATATTTATTATTTCATATATACAAAATTTCTAATCAAGCCATCTAATGTACGTACAATTAATTAACGCATTCGAAAAGTAATTGAAACTTATAAAAGTTAAGCAAAATGCGGATTCCTTTAAAAAAATTATGATATATAAATCTTAACGAATAATCGATCCTTCAACCAATCCATGAATTTGCTCACATATATTGAACCACCACGAAAATTAATTACTGAATGTGGTATTGTAGCTAGGCGGCGCTGACTGTTTGGCTTATTCTATGAAAGAAAACTAATTTATATATATGCATTTACTAATTATATGGGTAATTGAAATATGTAATATCCGGATTATTTGCCCTGGCGGTTGGCATTCTTTGTACTTGGTAGGAAAGCTTATAAATTACTTAGCAAGGGTTCATTCGAAAAAGACGACATACAAGTGAAAAGTGGATTTACAGACACGTTAACCGTTATTTTACAGACTAGGCAGTTGGTTAAAAAAGACATTTAAATAATTGTGACCCTCTAAGTTTATT
The DNA here is from genome assembly GCA_029291075.1 of Eudiplozoon nipponicum. Lineage (NCBI taxonomy): Eukaryota > Metazoa > Platyhelminthes > Monogenea > Mazocraeidea > Diplozoidae > Eudiplozoon > Eudiplozoon nipponicum. Next base: position 90,616 of record JAQBSW010000756.1, on the reverse strand, counting down.
TAAGAACTTTAGTCGTGGGCGTAGGCAGTAAGTTAGATCCAACTACACTCTATGGCGTGCCAGCATTTAATGTCGAGAAGAGTAAAGTTTGGGTAGTGCAAATAGACAGCATCGACGGTCTGGTTAAGCGTTATAAACTGCTCGATACGAAGTACAAAATAGACATGCGATTTTGTATTAGGTGTTGTGCACATGATTGCATAGTTTGATCACCTTTATCAAATTAAATGAGGTAGTGATATGGGTTTTATTTGGATTAAAATGTTAATTTAAGAGCGATAAATTTATGCAATTAGAGCATTTCTGTGTGAGTAGCAGTATCATATGGGGTATGTTGTTGCTGAACTATTGGCATCATTATTAATTTCGACCGTGTATGACCATAATTAATGTCGTAGGAGGATAATTATTTCATATTAGACAGGATCATAATTAGCAGAAAAGCAAGATTGCAATGAATGCAACTTATTTCTTGAGAAATATTTCCTGCATGATTCATAACCTTTGTCCACATAGACAAAACGCTATCGTGTATATTGTCTACAAATTCGAACAAAGGTAAATGGCTTTCCAGAGGAAATTTAATATTTTCGCTTTAGAGGAAGACGCCGATGCAGTCAGTGTGTAAAATGGAGAATTGCAGCAACTTAAACTTCAGTATGGATACCAGACAGTTAGAACGAGCCAGCTAAAGAATTAAAGATCGATGCTTCGGCCTATTTCATGCGCTAAATTTGGACAGCGACATATTTGTAACACAATTTCTACCCAGATTCAGTGACCATGGCAGAAGCAAATCTAAATGTCAATATACCGGGTAATTGCATTATTTTGCAATATCAATGATTCATAAATATTTAAAGTGATATCAAACACAATTTTGATGTGAAATAATGACGGTAGTTAAATAATTAAACGAACATTAGTTGCGCAGGTGGTGAAAACAATTATTATAATCAAGGTTGCGGTCTTGATATAAACACCTGACTCATTAAGTACTTACATATGTCAGTATAAACTATGAATTGTATAGTTTAGAAAAGGCGATTCATCCAGTAGACCAGTTTTGTCCTTATTGGGAACTCATCATGTACTGGCCAGAAATTGCCGCGAACAGGAATCGAACCTGGGCACATCTGACGGTAGTTGTTGGTATCGCATATGCAGGATTAAATTTGGAGGAAATTGCATGTCTTCTAGATATCGTTCATTTTCTGACACCGATTTAATTTACCGCACAGATGCTGTATAAATGAATTTGATTAGATTTCAGTCATAGATTTTGACTAATGAAAGAAAAGTTTAAAATAAATATCTGTCTATTTGAATTATTTCAGTTAGCTGCACGAATGGAAGACCATGCACACTGGACATTTGATATTATCAGCTATTGCCTTTACTTCACTACTAAAACAATGCCCAATAATTACGCTTCGAATTATTAATCCAATATTCTGTTTCAATTAAAAACATGTTTATATTCGAAATTAACTGATCTGCGTTTTGACTAACACAGTAATTATTTAAATAGTTTATTTTTTTGAATAAAATATTTCGGCTGCTTTTATCGGCAGCCTACTTTCAATAAGTCCATCTTCACCAGTTTTGCAAACAAATTAAAGAAGCAGGCGCCATATTCCCTTTTGTCACATTATTTACACTTCTGACTGATCATTCACTAGATGGTTGTGTCTCATGCTTGTGTGCACTTCCGTACTTGTTATATACATCTAATTACGTGAGACTACAGTGGGTGAATAAGAATTTGCTATTTGCATGCGTTAGACTATTTGTTTTATGCAGTCCATGTGAAATGACGTTACCGAGATTTCCCTCAGATTTTCTGTTGGGGAACACAAAATATTCAGATATAGTCGTCAGAAACACATGACATTGTGTGTGATAAAATTAGGAATTCAATTCAAGCCACTCAGGTTGTACTCAGGATAGGATTGTTAATGTCAGTTATTGCATATTACTAAATAGGCGCACGTCACGAATGTGCATGCGTATTTGTAGACATAACAAAATGATTAAGTTTACCATAATTTAGACATATGCACGTAAATCTAAATGTAACTGCAATTTACCATTTGCAATATATGTATATTTTTTATATTGAATTTCAATTTAATGGCATAACATCATTATATACATTTTGGTGATGCAAACTAAACAAATACTGAAGAAAGACGCATTCTACGACTAAACCGGTTTCATCATAAAATATATACAATCTGATCTTGCCGTTGTGCCTTAATTCATTATCACTTTCCGAGGTGCCATGTCGTCGTTGATTTATTAATAAATTTAATTAAAGAATACAATGTGATTTTCGTGAATGAAGGATTAACCGAAACATATGTTGGTTTATAAAGGAGCAATACATGTATTGTTCGCCTACGAGCTGCAATAATTTAAATCATGTGCATCATTTTGCATATCCAGCCCGCGGTAATTATGTCAATTAATTAATGAGTATCCAATTAGTAGACAAATCCTCTGGTTTTTTAATGAAAGTTTCAGTATACAATAACATTACTTAAATAAGTTCATATTTATATATTATAATAATGAGAGGGTTTCATTGTTTGTGGCAATTATATCATGATATATATATATATATATATATATATATATATATATATAATATATATATATATATATATATATATATATATATATATATATTACATAGCAGTATTCTACTATATTTTCATTAGTGCCACACAATTTTACCTGCGTTTATTGCAAAATAATCATTTATTTTTAATAAACGCTAAAAATCTCAGAGCATTTACGAGCATGTGTTCCTGAAAATAGATAAAAGAAAAAATGTACAGACCTCAGTCTACTTCCTAATAATGTTTGTAAAAACCTGATTTCATAATTCTAATTTAAATTAAATATTCGATTGCTTTACATTTGAACAAATCCGATGTCTATATCAGCACGTTCATTTACATTAATTGTGTTTTATCGTGTTAGTTACAAATTATTGATTTTTCCTAAACTGCATAAATTACAAAACAAAATTGTTCAAATTTAAATTCGAGTGGTGTTAAAATTAGCATGAGAAAACGAAAATAACTCATGCTTTCCTATTCTATTTCAACAAAAATGTCAAAATTCAAGAAAAAATTTCGATTTGAAGAAAAATTACATTCTTCTATATTTGCTTACAAATATTTTGCGCTATCAGAAAGAACACCGCTAAAACAAATTCCATCAGAATCTCTTCGTGCAATCGTTATTTGATTTTATTTAGTTATATTAACACAAATTTGTATTGATCATCAATGGTTGAAATCTAAAACATCATGCAGAAATCGATGCCTAATTTAAAGGCTGTTATCAAATCTGATTTATTGGATTTGTCACTCGGGAGACATATTGGGTTTTACATCTAGAACGCCCATTATTTTTGAAAATATGCAAAAGTTGTACAACATGATATTCAAACATTTATAAACTATTAAATATATTTACATTTTGCGTCCATCTGTGCACCTAATTATTGGGAATTAGGAAATTAAAATGCAATAAAATCATCTTTGAGTTTGGCTTAATTTACTTTGAACTATTTTATCGGAAGTATGGTTCCTTCGCATACCAGTACTTGAGAAAATAAGGCGGCATCCATTTATGACGAGGAAACCATCAGAAATATGTATTATATTTGAAGGTTATCACAAAATAAAAATATATTTACATATATTTCTTATTTGCAAAGAACCTTTTCTATTGGCAAAGAGGAAAATATTTATTTTTAGAGCCAATATTTAATAAACATTTTCGCCACGTGTTTAAAAATTTTATTATATAAATTTGAGCAAACACTTGAAATTTCGCGCACATATTTAACAAAGTTTTGTGAAAAAGACAAAGCTTAATAGAAGTGACAAAACATGAAGCCTTTTAGATTTTTAAAAAAATTATTGCGAATTTATGCAAAAACGTATTTTCTTCCATAAAAGCATGATTTATGTATGGTTAAAGTTTTTGAATTGACAATTCCATTTTCCCACTTGCCCCGTTTCTATATTTTATAACAATTTAAAATATAAATTTGGCTACTGGAAGAGACATGAGGACAAACGCATAAGTATATTTGATTTAATCTGACATAATTTCATTTATTCCTGGACTATAGGAAATTTTCTATGATTTAGGTAAATTCTCGCATAACAGATGCATAAGTATAAATGATGTTTGCCATATTACCAGAATAAGACATTAAAAATATAATTAAAATAATAATCATTGTTGCCTCAATAATTAAACAAAATTATTCAGTTAGAAGAAAATACATAAATTTAATAGATTCAGGAAAATTTATTTGTGATTATATTTAGTAAGATCTTGAGATAACAATTTAGCATAAAATAGACTGCACAAAACGTTAATTACACTTAATCAGTTAAATTAAGTTTGCGATTTTCTTATAAAAACTAGTCCCATTATACAGATACCTTTGTCAGTATAAGCGTTTTAAAGTGTAGAAAATGAAATTCATCTATTTGATCGATTTTGTTCTTACTGCAAACCGCTCACGTACTGTGAAGTATTTGCCTCGAAAATGTTCGAAACTTGGCACATCTGATTTGTAGTCTGTTGGTCTAACCACTGGGCCACACCAGCTTACTAAACCTAAACATTTTTATGAGTATGCGTGGTTTCCTATATAATTCCAAGAAAGATTCCTTTAATTACAAAATCATTGATTGTGCGAGTTGTACTCAGATATTTAAATGAAGATTGCGTGCTTGATATGAACACCAATTCCAGCAGCTCGTACTGACAAATGTGTATTAAGCAAGATTAGTGTACATAGCAAGCTTGCAAACTTGCCATATATATATATATATATATATATATATATATATATATATATATATATATATATATATGAGAAAAATAACTATTAACGCATTTATATCTAATTCCATGGATTACGGTTCTTTTACTCATACATGAAATATAGTGTAATAAATTACAATAACAATATATATACACACCTATATATATATATATATATATATATATATATATATATGTATATATATATATATATATATATATATATATATATGTGTATATATATATATTAGAGGCGTGAATGTTTTAAGCTTTGTTATAGTGAATTGATAAATGTATCCGCTTATGTCACAAGTTCCCTGAATCCATGGCATTCGTTCATTTGTTTAGTGCATAAAATGTGCATAAAAATATACATAAACATAATTTGGTAAACGATTGAATTTATATGCAATGCGTTACTTTAATGCATAGTATGTGAGCTATATGATTACTGCACAAATGTACACTGGTTCAAATACGGTCTGCGCCAGTTCATGCAAGAATTTGATGAGTGACCAATAGCGCTTAGGGTGATCAACTTAACAAATTGGATTTAATAATTTATGCCAAATACACTTTAAAATTGATTATGTAGATCTTATTATGAAACTAAAATAAATCTCATTAAAATAATTTGTGTTTATCGCGGTTAAAAGCCAATTTATTTCTGAAATATGTAACAGAAAATACCAAACTTTAAGTTATATTCTTATTAGGGTTTCATGCAATTAAGTGAATGAGTAGCAGTCTGATTTTAATTTTTAGTCCTATTTGTTTTTGGTGGTCAATTACATGGCGACATGTGAGTTCGTCTGCGTATGTACCTCTGTGCATGCATGGGTCATTCCTAATGTGTGAAAGAGTGATGCTTGCGACATGTTTATTATTTTATTGATGGATTGAGATTTGCCCAATTGTTAACTTTGGGGGATATTGCGAGGACGAATGTATGTTGACCCGTATGTTGCCTTTCTTAACACAGGATTTGAGAGTTCTATTTTGTTCACGTGGTGACAGCGTGAGGTGTGCCGTTTACTGTGTTGATCCTGTCACTGATAATGATGATATCGATACCGTATGCGTAGCTGTTTTTACTTAAGTTTTTTGCTAATTAGATCCAATGTGTACTATTGATGATCTAATGAGTAGTCGAGTTCGCCTTGATACAGGAATATTGTTTTTGTCAGAGAACTAATATATATATATGCAATTGTGTATTAGATGTTGCGCATCTAGTAACAAATTAGTTCAAATATAACCAGAATGATAAACCAAACGCAGCATGAACGGAAAGTATATTCTCTGGCACATTCGTTACATGCTAACTTGCGACACATCGGTAGGATCAGGCATTACACCCTTTACACACTATATATCTGGTTGAGGAATGTGCAAAAATAGGAATCTTCAATCTACTATACGAATGTGTAAACCTGCAACAGCGAAGCTAGCTTCATATAAAAGTTTCGACAATGCGACTTCGGTTATCCGTCTGAAAAGGTTTAAACTAATGTGTTACAAGTTGCAAAACACAAAATTCTACACTTTATGCAAATAAATTAACGATATTTTAAACAGTGCTTGAGAAAAATTCATTTTTAATTGGAGTTTTGTTTTTACTTGTTGTTGTACAGGATTGGTACTAATAAATTGCGGTAACTGCGCAAAATTTCGCCAATTTGTTTATCTTTAACTAAAAATATCAATTCCACAGCGCGAACTTTTCAAAAATTATTAAAATAATGCATACTACACCAAGAACGACAATAGTCTAATTTATATTGCAGGCTGAATACCTGCTATGCAGCTGACATGGAAACCGGTAAAACTTGGCAACTCGTTTTGTAGATGCTCTTTCAATAAAATGCATTACTTGTTGTTAGGAAGTAGTCTCAGTACTAGTTAAGCAACTTATTTGACAGCCAATTTAATTGAATCGTGTTCCTATTTTTTGTGGAAAATAATAAATTTCTTTTATACAATATAATTTATATTACATAATATCCAAAGCACAAATATAGAGTTAATATTTCCATAAATAAATCTAATATTATTAAACTATTACACAAATATAAAAACACGTATAAATATCATTCATGCATTTCATCGAAAACACGTATTTAACTGTCTGATTGTATTATGGAGTACAAGTATTGTGTTGACTTTCATTTATATAATATTTTCTAGATAACATAAATGAGTTTTCTTATTATCACAAAAATAACCATTTCTTGCCATTTTGATATTTTTTTCAGACATTTTACCAGTAAAAGGCCTAAATTTTCAATATTTGTCTCACCCCATTATATAAAATAAATTACCATAAATAATGAATCTATATATCTTATTTGATTGTTATACCAGATATTCTTAATTATTCATTTTGTTTGCTTCTTAATAAATATAAATATAAATATATATGTATATGAAATATACAATTCTAAACAAAGAAATAATTGGATGACCATATTTTGCGTTTTATAAATATCCAAATGATATTAGAGTGGTAAAACATGTTAAATTATTGGTAATTTTTTCTTATGTAAATTTTTTGGATGCGATTGTTAAAATTAGATTTAAAGGGACAAATTTAAAGATGGTAAAAATAGTATAAAATAAAATAAACAAATTTAAAGACATTAATAATATTTAGGAATATTTTTTGTTACACATATCCTTTTACAGTAAATACATAGTTATGATAATTTTAATTCAAGTACTTTTTGTTTATTGAATTTAAACTATAAACATGATTCATTCTGCTTTTGAATTTACTAATTTGCGATTTAAATAATATATTTCGAAGAAAATTATATTAAGTAATAGATTAGTTATAAAAGAAATTTTACAGACGTTAAATGCACATTAAAATGTTGCAGAAAATAAAATAAGACAATTTGCAAATATTGATCCTAAAATAACCAAGTCTAGTTAATAGTAATTTTCAATGATAGAAGTATAAACTATTTTACTAACAACCAACAAAAAGAAATAGCATGGCCTAAATTTTAAAATCAATTTAATAAAACAAACGAATGAAGCAAATTTGATTAATAATATTATGTAACCAAATATTTGAAGTTACATAACATTTTTTATTTTGTAATATTTCTAAAGATTTATTAAAGACCCATGAAAACTGCTCACATATGAATACAATGTCGGAAATGAATTGGCAAATAAAGAGCAGAAATAGATTTTTAAGCGTGAATCATGTAGTATTTTTTCCTTAAGCTCGTATTGATTTTTGAAAACAAATTTTAAAAGATTTTGCAAAATACCGGAAAAAATTAATTGACGGCACACTTGTTTATTTCTGGGCATTCATAACTACAGTATAATATACTTAGAATAAAATTTGTTTCTTTTACAAAATATACGACAACGCATATTAAATTTAAAGTTAATCCTTTTTCCCACTGCTAAACAATAAAATATGGTGTATACATAACTTGCCGTGTGTAAAGCTTTTCATGTTTTTTCAATGGTTCTATACTGGGCGGTTTATATTAAACAGGATAAAATTATCCATTTTTATGATAAGCGGCTTTTATTACATTGCGGTATGTTATATAAGAAACATAAAATGCATTCATCGTCATAAAAAAATAAAGCGGCAAAATTCCCATGTAAAACTTGGCTTCTTATTCAAATAATTAACAAGTTAAAAAAGTTCTATTTTCTTAGAAATTTATGGTCTCTAACATCAATTTTGTATATCAAAATTTTATGTGGCCAAGTAAGAACAAATTGTGTGGCTCATGTCATGATTTAGCATTTACATAAAGGAAGGGCGGACTTTATAATAAACCTCGTTAGCAGCAAACTAATCATCGTGTATATAGTTATGTAATATGTTTTTGAAATTATGCAATGAAACGATAGCACGCAAATGGTTTAAAGTGCCAATTAGAAATGAACCAAAATTCCCAAGATAGCTCGTAAAAAATCTCTTTATCTAATCATTTGTTTTTTTAAAAATCACTAGTTTTAATGGATAAGACCATCTGCTAGCTAAGCAAAGTAGAACACTTTGAAAAGAAAAATATTTCCACTGTTGTTAACGTCAATTTGTTGGAACGTAAATTTGAAACAGATAACACGCAATTTGTGTTAGAATCCGTACAATATTTGAGTTAAATTATGCGTAACGCCAAGAGTAGAAATAAATATGTGATACTTTATTATAACCAGAGATAATTAGGAAAAAAACTTTTTAAAAACCAAATAATAACATTTTAGCAAAAAAATATTGGAATTTTATCTCCTGCTGCAGATGAACTTTCAGCTACGCAACAAAAAAAATTTTGTTCATCATTTTTTAATCTGAAATTACGTCATTATAAATTAGTCATTTGCGCTTAGATGCCACATCAAATAAGCGTCGCTGTTGTACTATTCTTTGAAAAATTTCCAAATATCCTTGACGAAGTTTAGGATGTGCGTCCATTGGAAGCCACTTTGCGGTTTCTAAATTGCGCGAGTCTTCTTCAAGAAAAATCTTTAAAATGTTTATTGAGAGTAAGAAATTTTTTTCATTAAGTAAATTATCCGTTAGCGTAAAACTAGATATATTCTATTATAGTTTACACTGACTGAAACTCGGTCAGAATATTAATCTATAAGATACGTATATAAATTGGAAACAAGATTTCACGACTGATGATGTCTACTTCAATTAATTTTTAAAGTAAAATAACAATTCTTATTCGACATTTGCTATAAAGGTGCAAAATTACCAGAACAGCAGATTTTAAAGCAAAATTTATATATATAGCAATAGCGCAAGAAATCTTCACGATAAGTGACGCAGTTCAAATTTTTAAACTAGCGAATCACACTGCATTTTCTGCCAAAAACATGACCGAATAGACTTATTATTCTTGTGCTGCTGGTCTCACTTTCTTGTGAGATTATTTTCCATGTCCAAAATAGATGTATCAAAAACAAAATTTATAAAATTGTAGCGTAGGACACTTGTTTCTCCTCCACTTGACTTTTGTTTGTTTTCAGATTCTAAATTTTAAGTACATTTCGCAGTCTAACTAGAAACAATTTCTATGTGGTAATAGTAAAATGCGTTAGAGACTGGACCCACTTCTCTTTTCGTCACAGAATAACAACTTCAAAAATCTGGGATCTAGGCATTTCATCTGCAGAGCTAGATTTATCACGATATGACCTTCTAATTTGTGGCAAACAAAACCTAGTCTTTACCTATATCATCAGCTATAATAAGAGCTAATGACTTACGAAACCTGCAGGTCGTGGTGCAAATTATAGTGCATCTGCTCGATTTGCAATGATGTGACGCAGTTGGATGCTAATTGTGACAGGAAATATTTTTCAGGAATAAAACTTGATAGGACTACGCCTATGCAAGCTTTTCTTTTATAGCATTCAGGAAACTGATCTTTTTGCTATTAGTTTCAACAATTTGTAGTCTACTAGAAGTACGGGATTTTACGCAAGTTTGCAGCACGCTGTAACAGTCTTCAGTGAATTAGAAGTTGCGTTGAGTGCATGTGGCTACGTTAAACAAAATCAATTTAGTTATCGCCGTACAACAAACTCTGATCGAAGTCATGAATTTGATAAATAGAGAAACTGTTGTACGTTCTCGCATCGCATAAAATAACAACCATGGCTTGCTTACCAAAATATAGAAAATATAATTATTTTGGAAGTTGATAGACAAATAAGCATGAACCTGATGACTTTAGCAAAGGTATATTGTGCTAAAAGCCATTTTTCTTCCGCTTTGTTACTCGCCTGTTTGGATGTAGCTTAGAGCTCCAAACAACAGCAAATTCTAACAATATCAAAATGCCACATAAGGCCAGAGGCCAAATCTTACCTTTTTAAATAAATTATTGTTTACTTTGTAAAATAGTTGGCACATAAACATATACGAATTTAAGAACCAGATTACTCAAGCGAAACCTAGCATAGGATATAGGAATTTTAATTCCTTCAGTCAGGTAAACACGCGTTAGTAAATAGGCTTTAGCATAACCGACTAGATGATCTGAACGTGAAAACGGAAAATATTTACCTTTTTCATATTACACACGAGGTTCAGGCCGCTTTTGCAATGCTAAAAAAATTCTGGGTTCTTTAAAGCAAACTGCGGAAATTTTCTGACTAGCACGCATTGTAAGTGCCCTCACATTTCAAGAGCAAATGCATACATACGAAAATCAATAAAAGCAGAGAACGTTCGCTATTAGAATTTGAGCTTGTTTTCCAATATCGTACAATAAATAAAAGGGCAAAATTCATATATTTCTATAACCTGTGCATGTGTGAAAGTTTGAACTTTAGTGGTCGGAACAGAGAAATTTATCGCATTTTCACCGGCTGCAGAATAATAAGATTAACACAGCAGCTTCCTTAAATAACAATAGTTGAGTTTGCAAAAAATCTACTTCGCACAAAATATCATATGGAGGCCTGCCACATTGGGAATTTAATTTAAATTTATTTTTAATAGCCTTGTTATCCAACCTCCCAACCTCAGTAAATATATTTCATTTTTTGCACGTGTGTTGGCTGATGAGGAGTGAATTCACTATATGGTTAATTATTCGTTGTTATATACCTAAAGTAAAATGAAAAGTCCATCGAACCCACGTTGGAATGGACAAGTAAGATTCATTATTCATTCCATTGGATAAACTGCCTCCTATTGCAAACGAGCACACATTGCTCTCAAAATTAATTCTGGTGTCGCCAGTGGCCGAATTTTAATTCAATGGAATAGACATATGCCCAGTATCTAGCATGATCGATCAGATTAAGTCACTACAAACGTAGAATTATGTGTTATCTGTCGAGTGATAACGAATTCAAAGCTACGCCTGCAATAAGATAGCCACGTTCATACTACCAACATCAGTAAAAATAACCTGGGCTTGCTTGTCGTAACAGCATAATTTTTTTGGCCATGGCCAGCTAAGTAGTTAAAATATTCTTTCAGATATCCTAAGGATATTTTGTATAATTGCAATATCAAAGTTCTTAAGCATAACTTTATTAACTTGATTCATTTTAATTTTTTTCAATTACTGAATGTTTCAGATTTACCTGGGGTAATTCTTCGGGAAATGGGAAATCTGGGCTTTCGTGAAAGTTTAACAGAACACCTTCGATCCAAGCATTGTCAGCGTTAAGATGATCCTCAATTAAACCTTCATAGATCTAAAATTTGAGCAACAAATTTATGTTAGTAAGTCGATTTAAAATAAATCAAATAAAAATACTCTTCAAATCAACTATTGAGTGAATCTGAAGAAAAAGATCATAGCTGTTGTGTATATTTTCATCATAAATCACAGAAAATTCAACATCTATGCAAAATTTATGTCCAACATTTCAATAAAATAAATGCTTGCACACAGAAATCGTGACGCAGTATAGACGCACACGGTTGAACAACGTAGTAATTTGTGTTATTCCTAATAAATGAAACTATGTTAAAATAGATTACTGAATATGTATATAATTAGACATTTTTCTACTTAAATTTACTATCTATTTGCAAATTGCGCTAAGAGCTTTAATGAAATAACGCAATTCAGAACACTAGAGAATAGAATAGTCTATATCGTAGGCATTACGATTGTGTGTGGCAGGTTTAGCTTTCCCTACTTTTATTACGTTAAATATTCGAGTTTAAATTCGCGAAATACTCGCCAGAATTTACCGATAAACTGTACTGGGCTACTAATTTTGAAAAGAATAATGGCCAATTCCGACATTACGCAATATTCACATTCATTACTTTTCGAAAAAAAATTCTTAGCGAGTGACACTAATTATAGTGGAATCAACAATTCATATGTTAAGGGAAGCTTCTTTTAAAAATTCACTTGATATCGTGAAATCAAGATATATTATTTGAGGTCAAGTTTGGTTACAGTTTAGAAAAAGCGACATTTTGGCATTGTTATCTCAGTGTTTTGCGGATATAAATTGCTGGAAAGTACCTCATAATATTATTTATAGCAATATTTAATTTGAATCTATGGTGAACTAAGGAATTATCAGAAGAGTATATCCAATTTCAATTTCTGTAATGAAAGAAATATTTAAAAGAACATAAAATCTTATTTATTCTCTATTGTTTAGCAAATAGTGTCAAAAAAGTAAGATGATTGATGAAAAAGATATTGAGCTCTGATTTGTGTCAGTTTATACTGAACAAATCGTAGATATATTTCCACGCTTCATAAACAAACACAGATCAGCCAGACAGAATCAATATTTGCCTGGAAATAACCAATATTATGAAATTTAAAGCGCAATAATTTAGATAAATATAATGAAAAGGAAATATATAGAATTTAAAGTCACTAAGAGAAAACCAATGTCGAAATCTGCAAAAGGTTAATGATCGTGAATGCATAGAAATTGCGTAGCCGACATTTCCAGTCAAGTACAATGTATGCGAGACTACTAGAGGTGAGAACCACACATATCAGTATAAATACCAATCCTATTATTTATTTTTGGAAATAAATAAAATATGAATTGGCTAAGGTAGAAAATTCAATTTGTACAGAATATGTATTAATATATATATATATATATATATATATATATATATATATATATATATATATATGTATATATGTATATATATTTCTAATTAGGAAGAAAGAACACATTAATAACAATGTGGATAAAGGCCATTTAATTCGTGAATACTAATAATCGCTATACAATCATACATATATATATATATATATATATATATATATATATATATATATATTGGGTTTTCAATTGATTGCTAGTTGGTAAGTGTGTATGTGTTTGTGTTTGTGTGTATGCGTGTTTGCATGTAAAGGTCATTCTCGCAGTATTGCAAAGTGATGTCTGAGATCTGGTCATTATTGTTTTGATGGCTTGAGAATTATCCATTTGTACGCATTGTTCACTGTTACATATACGAGTGCTATTTTTCCCAGTGTAGTTGATTGTTTCACCTCATTGCGCAAAGTTTTCACGTGGTAACAACGCCAGTGTTGATTGCAGTGTTAAACGCTCACATTGTTTGGAGACTTCTCTCATCGTATGCGCCTCTGTTATTTCCACTTCAGTTTGTTGCCAATCCGATTGTATGTTTGTTGATTCTAGTCGAGGGCCTGTTTGTTCTTGCCTGAATACTAGTAGATTGTTGTTGAATTTTGTTATTCTTGGCCAGTCGATTAGAATATCATGTTGATGAAACTTTTGAATATTAAGGTCAGATGCTTGTTGTTTTATGTAAAGGGCTTCATAGATAAATAATAATTTTTCTGATTTTGCTTTATGTAGAATTGTGGAATTGGTCGAATTGACAGGGTGCCCCGTTGCCAATATATGATCGGAAATAGCTGATTTTCCTGACGGTGGCAAGCCTTTGTTAATCAATTTCTGCGGCAAATGTTGCTGGATTCTACTTATCAATTGCTTCTTCGTACGTCCGATATATGTGCTACCGCACATAAATGAGAATTTGTAGACTATGAATGATTTGGAGAGAATTGGCAATTGATCTTTGGCATCCAACCTCATGATTCTCTGTGTAATAAATGTCATATTAACTTTAACACTGGGAAAGTTCTCCTTAGTTATTCTATTCAGCCGCCATGCAATTATTGAGGCTGGTACGTCGCCTCTAAATGGTAAGTTTAGGAAAACCTGCTTGACGATATCCTCTCTAGTGCGAATCTGCCGTGGTCTGATGTTGACATCAATGAAACGCTCTGAGTAGTTGTTCATTAGCAAAATTTTCCTGAGGTAGCCCAGTTCTTCCTCAATCTTGTGTTCAGAGCAGATCTTCCTGATTCTGTTTGCAAGATTGTTTACTAAGTTTCTTTTGTGGATTTTTGGCACATTGCTTTTGAAGTGAATGTATTTTCCGGTGAAGGTGGATTTTCTATATATGGCCAGTGTCAAATCCCGGTTTTCTTCTCGAATGAGTTTGCTGCAAGGAAGGGAAAACTGTCGTCTTTCTCTACCTCAAGAACGAATTTGCTGTCTGCCTCGGCTCCATTTGCTTGTTTGAAAATTTCGGAAGGGTTGGCAGGTTCTGAGATGAACAACAAGATATCATCTACATACGTTTTGTAGAATGCGCACTGGTCAATTATACATTTTAGGCTCGTTTTTTCCAGATGATACATGTATACACCGCAAGATTGTACGGCAAACCAAAAACTCACAAGCCGTGACAGCCTCAGGAGCTCCCTCGATGCGACATATTATGTCAATGGACAACTCTCCACAACATAAACCAGCCAAGTTTCTCTGCAAAATACTTCAACCAATACGGAGCATCATAAACGCAAACACTATCAAGGACTCCTTCGAACTAGCAAATGAATTGAAGGGGAAGAACATCCTACAGAATAAAATGGTCTCGCTTGACGTCTCATCCTTATTTACAAACATACCACTGGATAAGACAACGGAGATCTTGTGTGACCTCATCAAAAATGAGTTTTTTGACTTCCCTATAGACACCAATGACATCAAAGACCTCATATTAGCATGTACTAAAAACGTGCAATTTACATTCGAAGGGATATACTACCGCCAGATCAATGGTGTAGCTATGGGAAGTTGCATCGCACCCCTCCTGGCAGATGTATACATGTATCACCTGGAAAAAACGAGCCTAAAAGGTATAATTGACCAGTGCGCACTCTACAAAAGGTATGTAGATGATATCTTGTTGTTCATCTCAGAAGCAGCAGACCCTTCCGAAATCCTCAAACAAGCAAATGGAGTCGATCCAGACATCAAATTCACTCTCGAGGTAGAGAAAGACGACAGTTTTCTCTTCCTTGACATCAAACTCACTCGAGAAGCAAACGGAGATTTGACACTGACCGTACATAGAAAATCCACTTTCACCGGACAAAACATTCACTACAACAGTAGTGTGCCAAAATCCCACTAAAGAAACTTAGTAAACAGAATCAGGAAGATCTGCTCTGAACACAGGAAAATTTTTCTAATGAACAACTACCCAGAGCGTTTCATTGATGTCAACATCAGACCACGGCAGATTCGTACTGGAGAGGATACCGTCAAGCAGGTTTTCCTAAACTTACCATTTAGAGGCGACGTACCAGCCTCAATAATTGCACGGCGGCTGAATAGAATAACTAAGGACAACTTTCCCAGTGTTAATATTAATATGACATTTAGTACACAGAGAATCATGAGGTTGGATGCCAAAGATCAATTGCCAATTCTCTCCAAATCATTCATAGTCTACAAATTCTCATGTATATGCGGTAGCACATATATCGTATGTACGAAGAAGCAACTGATTAACAGAATCCAGCAATATTTGCCGAAGAAATTGATTAACAAAGGCTTGGCAACGTCAGGAAAATCAGCTATTTCCGATCATATATTGTCAATGGGGCACCTTGTCAATTCGACCAATTTCACAATTCTACATAAAGCAAAATCAGAAAAATTATTATTTATTTATGAAGCCCTTTACATAAAACAACAAGCACCTGACCTTAATATTCAAAAGTTTCATCAACATGATATTCTTATCGACTGGCCAAGAATAACAAAATTCAACAACAATCTACTAGTATCCAGTCAAGAACAAACAGGCCCTCAAATAGAATCAACAAACATACAATCGGATTGGCAACAAACTGAAGTGGAAATAACAGAGGCGCATACGGTGACAGAAGTTTCCAAACAATATGAGCGTTTAACACTGCAATCCACACTGGCGTTGTTACCATGTGAAAAATACAAATTTGCGCAACAAGGTGAAACGATCAACTACACTGGGAAAAATAGCACTCGTACATGTAACAGTGAACAATGCGCACAAATGGTTAATTCTCAAGCCATCAAAACAATAATGACCAGATCTCAGACATCACTTTGCAATACTGCGAGAATGACCTTTACATGCAAACACGCATACACACAAACACAAACGCATACACACTCACCAACTAACCAAAACAAGAAACAGCAGTAAAAACGAGTCAGATTTGTTACCACTAGCATAATCAATTGAAAACCCAAAATGTATAAATATGTATGATTGTATAAGCGATGATTAGTATTCACGAAATAAATGGCCTTTATCCACTTTGTTATTAATGTGTTCTTTCTTCCTAATTAGAAATAAACTGTGTAATATTAAAAGGCATGGACATTATAAATATATATATATATATATATATATAATATATATATATATAAATATATATATATATATATATATATATATATATATATATATATATATATATATATATATATATATATATATATATATATACATTTAGCGAACGAGCGGTAGTGATGCTAATTTATTTAATAATGGTTGCGAACTTGATATAAAACCTGACTTATTATGTACTTATATTTGTCGGTATAATTTTTATATTGTATTGGCAATTCATCCAATCGACCGGTTTGTTTCCTATCGGGACTCAACACGGACTATCTTCAATTTCCCGCGTAAATTGCTCGAACCTGGGCACGTCTGGTTCGAAATTTGCTGGTCTAAATACAGAGCGGCAGGGTTGCACAGTGGTTGGAACCTCAAATTTGATTGCAGATGTGCCCAGGTTCGAGCCCAGTCCTCGGAAAAATTATAATGAATGGGTTTTTTCTCTTTTATACAATGTTTAGTTTATATTAAAAAATTTATAAATATAGAAATCCTTGAAACTATCACGTTCACAGCCTTGAATTAAATATTTTTTCTCAACAAACGCGTAATCAATGGCTGTTCAATGGTAGAAGTCTTACAAGCTGTCAAGTTTATTTTCTGAATAAATGATAAATACTGGGTGAAATGCATAAATTTAGAAAAATCAATATGGTAAATATTAACCTGACTTAAGAGGAATGTTGTTTTAAAATTTCTATCGAAATAAATTAACTAGGTAATCCTTCATTTTCTATTAATGTTTTCATAATGACGTAAATTTCTTTTAATTATCGAGAAGCATATTTTGCTTTATCTCTGCAAATTACATTACAATGCTTAAAATCATACAATACCAGTTGAATATTTTACTTTTCACAAGCGTTTTTGCCAGTTACTTTTATTCTGCAGGCAAAATTTATCGAAAATTCGTGTTCTTAATGACACATTTGACTTAATTGATTTCACTTACATTGATCAATATTTGCGATTAGTTTACACGTATTTCGCCAATCAAGTTTACGTCTAAATGGGAAATTTCGAAAAAGACGCTTCGTTTTTTAACATTACATCAACAAATAATTTATCGATATTTCCATTCGGTGTTTGGAATGCATAGTTTGTACAAGCACAACGTTCTGTCATTAAATTTAATTAAATTTACTAGAGTCAATTCCACCATTTTAAGACTTTTCAGCATTGCAGCTGCCAACGCAGGACCTGCCTGTGTACCACTGTCTTGCCTTGCCTCGTCTGACCGATGTGGCATCCAATTGTTGTGCACGGCTGAAATCCTTCTTAGCAGCAAATGCTTGATGACCACCGCACTGCATTCACGAAAATCACAATCTTCACGATGATCTGTGAAGTACTATAAATTAAATAATCATTGAATGAAAATTTATTGCGTCTTACCTCCTTTTGGTAAAATTAACCATGTAAAACAAATTATAAAACAAGCACATTAAGCACTCTTTGATCGGTTATTTATTCAAAAGCAACATGTTGGGGCATATGAAATCCTTACTAATATTCTTATGATGTTCAAACTTAAAGAGCATATTCATAACTAAGCCAAATTCATAAAGCAATTCAAGCTCCATATTGAAATCCATTAATAAAAGAGTTGAGTATCAGAAGTATTTGCTTCATATATAGAATCTCAAGGATTTATTGCAATATTACCTAGAATAAGCTTGACCCGGACATGAATCACTTGAGCATATTATTCAAAGTACACCATTTCATTGTTGAAGAAGCGCATTCCGCAAATTTAGTGCAATCTTCCTTGTTTTGAAATCTTAACATTTTAGCAGACATTTCTTCAAGTGCATCCTTGAGAATATCGTTTCCCTCTAGCCAGCAAAGTATAGAAGTGATAACGATAGATAGTACACTGTCTGATTAAAACTATATATGCTTTCGGTATACACGTTTACAACTGTTTTGTACAATAGCTCAATTTAGTCAAGAAACTGGTTTTGCCGAATCTGGCGCAATTCAGTCGTAGCCTGACTTGTCGTGACACGGGAATCGGACCTGAAAGCACCGATTTAGAATCATTAAAATCGTGCTTGGGGAAATGGAAGCGGCGATTTACTTGCGGCTTACACTGTCATACACAATATCTTATTTAGTCAGTTTAATTTGAGGACGATGACGGTTGAAATTTCTTCCCAGAAAATGTTTATCTTACCAGCTCCGATCTTTTATTATTCAAAAGATACAATACCAGCAACATATATGATATTTTCTGAAATTATAACACAAGTAGTTTGAAATATTTCGCCTCGCAGGAATACTAAATGAAACCGGCCTTCTAGAATGATGTCGCCCTCACAAGGAACAAATCTGCAGTAGTCAAAATTTTAGTGATCGTAAGATAAAATATGCAACTTAGCAGCTAGATTACGGAAGAGATATTTTGCATGCTAATATCAGTTTAAAGTTTTCGATATTTTTTGGTGTTTCGGCGGTTGGACATTCATGTTTATCGCTTGCTACGTAAGTTGCGAAATAGTTAGCTGTGATCTGCTTTCAAATACCATACTTATTATACATGTAAAATTCATGTTAAATGTCGGGATTTGAGTATATTAATTTTTGGAATAAACCAACTATCTGAGGAAAGTACAAATTCTGCTCGTCTAGTGGGATTTTTTTACTCTTATTAGGAAATACTTCGTAGTAGCTAGAATTGTGTTCTTGCGTTCATATTTGGTCTTTACATGAACGTGAAGGAAGAAATTTTGAGTTATGCTAAATAAAATTTTGTTAAGAAATTAATCCATTTCACGCTCTAGTCTCTAAGAAGCTGTTTAACTGTGATAAAAATAAACACGAATAAACATATCTGAACGCAAACTTTGGATTTTGTACAATTTAAAATCTATTTCTTTAATACAAATGAATATTAATATGCATGAGAACACTGATTTATTTAGGTTAAGAGAGATTTTTAAAGAAATATCGACGAATAGAAAATTCAACCTATAAATAACTGTGTCAGATTTATGCATAAAAGTTTACCATTGAGAACTACCTGAAACCTTTCGTGCACCATGTTGAATTTCCACAGAACGATAAATAATTTAATGAAACATTGAAACTTAAATCACAAAAGGATACTTTGCCACTTTTATTTAAAATTCTAAATAAAAAAGTTTTACTGGAGATGGTAGTTAATTAAATAAACTCTGCGTTTTATAATCTATCAAAATTTCCGATAGGCAATAAAAAAAGTACGTAAAGTGTTTCCAATATGGAAAAAACCGGTCTACTGGATGAATTACCTATTCTACTCTATACAAAACATAGTTTATACTGAAAAATGGGGCAGGTTTATATTTCAAGATCGCTACCTTGATTAAAGTAAGTGAATTTTTATGTTGATTGGCGGGTTAAATAAAATGGGATCGTTGCTTATCTAAAGTTAGCAAAATGCCTTAAATAACTTTTATATACACCACACATTAAATATAATTTATAGTTTCTAGTGCCCATTGCCATTGAAAATAATACTGCTAATTTCTCAAGTCCAATATCAACGCATAAAGGAGAATATGCTTTATTAAGATAATGAAAATGTCTTATTCTATGAATATATAACAAAACATTTTACAATCTTTTAGTTATTTACCTCATCCGTTTTCTTTTGATTAAGTGAATAAGAAATAATCTTAAATTCCTGTTTCTTGCGGTGTACTAATATCTTAGTATTTGGGTAATAAGTGTTGCGCAAAAAGGAATAATTAGTTCAAATCGGACCAGAAGGATAATCCAAAGTCAGCATGAACGAAATTATATAATCTTATATACACATGCATTTCGTACGTATTGGCGACACATCAGTAGGAGCCGGTAGCACGCCCTATAATCACTATATTTTTCGCCAGGAAATGTAAGGGGCAATCCTATAGGAGATTGTACCGTCCAATTTTCACAAATCCCTTGAACAACTGTGTAGAAGATATAGGGTGCTATACTGGCTCATACGGATGAGTCACCAATGAGCTCGAAAATCATGTGCATGTGAAATTATACCATTCGATCATACTGAATTTGATTTATATATCTGGTCATACTTGAACTGATCTGTTACAAGATACGCAATACCTAATACTCAAATGCATATATTTTAGTTCTCGGTAACAAAAACCATATGTATATTATATATTTAGTTCTCATGATTAGCGGGAAATGTAAATACTATGATATTGATGAATGAAAGTATTTACGGATTTGCTGGAGTAATCAATGTTTAGAAATAGTAGCTATTGTCAATTATGATCAAATTAACCATACCGTGAAATCCAATGTGGTGGTATCATGTACCAATTGAACATTTTGGAACAATAATTTTGATAGCCTTTACAGGCTTGGTATAAATTATATTTAGTGAATTGGCTTTAAAGTCGCAGTTAATTTAACAATGTCTGGAATACACATTCTTATAGGAGATTTTACGGTCCAATATTTCAGCAATTCCTCACTCTAATATACGCTGGGTATGGGCGCCGACAGATGAGTAACCAGTAAGCACGAAACGCATGTGTACATGAGATTATATTTTTCGTCCATGCTAACGTTAAATTATTATTCTTATCTTATTAGAACCATTTTGTTACTAGTTAGGCAACAACTTAATCACACATTTGCCACAAGTTGTGTTTTACTCCTGTGCGTATTGTGTCAACCCTGAAGATGACACTGGAAATGACGTCTCGAAATATTGGGCAAATAGAAATGGAAAATCTTGATCCAACGTCATTTTCAGTCAATCAGCTGATAAAAGGCTCAAAAAGGAAGGGACAAGTGAGAACCCATCAATCGAAGCCAATAAGCAGAGCAACTGAAAACGATAAAAATTCAAGAATTTACCGACCTAAGAGTGCTATCTATTGTCCCGCACAAGATAAATGCGGTCAAATCCACACCAAGAAGGACAGCACTGCGCACGAAAGTTTTTCATTCAACTTATTCACACGTTCGGATTACTTTTTTTTGCAGCAGTTAAAAATTGTTTGCTGTTATTTGTATTTTGTTTTGTGAGTGTGCATGTCGGATCTGTGTGCATCTCTTCATGCGTGTACGGGTCATTCGTATGGTAATTCCAAGTGATTTGCTAGATCTAATCATAATAATTTGATGGCTACAATTTTGCGCACGCCCTTCCTACGTTGATTGTTTCTTTTAGCAATTTTTCTCTTTTACGTAGACAATGTTTATGAATTTTATTATGTCGCGCTGGTAACAACACAGTTTGGGTAGAGTTTAATGTTTATCACTCATCATGTTATACAATTTCTATTAATGTTTGTGAGGATAATGTTGATATTTGCGATTTTGTTTCACTTCAAGTCTCTTGATCGTCCGGTGTAATATTTGATGATGCCGGTTCAATTTGTGGTCGGGTTTTCCTGGATACGATAGTGTTGTCGATGTTTGTGAATTGTGACAAGTCGATTACATCATCATGATTGTGGAGCATCTGGTTGTTTAGACAGAGTGCTTATAATTAAATAAAAATGACTTTGCATATGAATAAAACTTTGACAGGTTTAGCTTTGTGAAGACCTAAAATATACATTGAATTAGCCGTGTGACCAGTTGTGAATATATGCTGCGAAATGGTTGAATAGTTTAATATTAATTTTTCTTCTTAAATCACTTTCTAAGTTAAAAAGTGTTTAATTTATTCTAAAAATACTATTGGAACATTCCATAGAAATGCTGTCACACATTTATATATATTTGAAATTTTGAGGAATCTGGTGAGAAATGGAAATGGATATTTTTGCACCCAAATTCATTATTCTCTGTGTACTAACGGTAATGTTAACCTTAGCATGAATGGACCTTGCTTTTGTGATTTGATTTAGAAAGTTTTATACTTAAGGAGAGATACCGTAAACGAATCAGATTCTTCAGGAGAAATTTCATAATTAAGTCTGTGCGGCATACGGATAAATTGTAAAGCTCCGACAGCCTTAAGGTCTTCTCCGCCGTTTCGCCTGTTATACCAATATTCAACGCAAAACTTCACGAACTAGCAACGTTCTTCTCTGACCCTTTCCACCTCTAACACAATATCAATACCACAAGCACCTTCTAGATTTTTGTAAATAAGCAGATTAAGAAAGTAGACAAAATTTCCATTGAAAACAGTGGTCATTCTTAAGGTTTCATCTTTGTTTATGAAGATGAAGACGTACTTTAATTAAAATTGAGGTTTACCAAATTCCTAAGACCAAAATAATCTCATATTTGCGTTCTAATCGATTAACTTAAGAGAAATTGTACAATACAAATGTCAACATCACCTGCAGCACAATAATAATTATAGTAATAAGGTATGATTCTAAATCACGCATAGTTTGCAAATTTACATGTATTTACAATAGCTTATACATTTGAAGCACGAAATAATAATTGAGCAATATACCTTAAAGATTTTTACCATATACGTATAAATTAAAATTGGCCATGATATGGTCATTGAAATCTGTCAATTCGAATAGAACAAAAGAATGGTTAAAACTCAGTATATCTGTACCAGATCAATTATATCTCAAAAATCACGTTTTATACTTTAAGAACAACAACATATGTTAAACTTATAGGGACGCGAACCGCATAGCTAATGTTTCTTTCCTTATATTTGCCGTAAAGTTTAAATTCTCGCTAATCAATATGCCGCAGTGCTCTGTTGATGATCATGGAACGTCGAAACGCGTCAGTATGTGAGACTGACGGTAGTTTTGCTATGCTGTGCAACTGGTTACATACAATCGGATGGTTGTTTATCTTAAACTCGCAAACATGATTTAATTAAAACTGGTTAATATATAAAATAAGCTAATTAGTAATTTTTCAAATTTTATTAGTATTCAAAATAATTATGCTAGGTTATTAAATTGTATAAATTGGGAACACATTTAGAAAGTTGTGAAAACATTCTGTACGTGACTGCCTAGAAATGGTTCTTCCGAAACTTCCAGTCGTGTACAATCTAAGAGAGAAAACTAAAGATGAGAGCCACGAAACCAATTTAAAATAAATAATTAATAAATTTTATCCGGTCTTTGTTTGTTTCAACTTGTTGTGGTGTTCTGACGATGATCATGGATGTTTTAAACGATGCAGTACACGAGACTAAATTTCGTCTTAATTTTATGAGCGACGGATTGGATGCATTGGGATTTTACCTTATTTTGAACTTGCAAACTTGATTTTTACGTTATTACCAGAAGCAATCAATGGTTTTTTATACTTTTAACGAAGGCCATATAGGGTTATACAGCGGATTGAACAGTAATTCTGCAGTAGCTATTTCTAGTCAAGTTATATGAAGTGAGACCACTAGAGTTCTGTACAGCATATGAAATTTCAACTAACTCATATTTAAATCTATGCTTAATCCTCGTTTGTCAGCTTATACGGGTGGAGGAAACGTCTCAGCACGCAAAACTGGCAGTAGTTTTGCTTTATTTTGTGACTAGTTAGATTCATTTGGATTAACATGTATTTATAGCACAAAAAATTATTTAAATAAGCTTAAATATTAGCCAAACTGATGAATACGCAGTATAGTATTTAAAAATGGATGATGAAAGATAAAAAGATCTGCCTATGAACAGCAGACGCCAAATTGTTTTATTTTCTCACAATTGAAAATTATTTAAAGTTTTAAGTGTTTACAGCATCAGTTAATTTTTGCGCAATTGTGTATAACTGTAGAAGAGGACGGTCAAAAATCACCAATTTACTCATCATGCTAAATAATAATATACTTGCATAGGTTATAAATGATTTTTAATTGTTGTTTAACTCAATATAGTTTGGTGCTACCATAGCGAAAACCAGTAAAGTGAAGACGAGCCTAATTTATCTAAGGCAGTTATGCTATCAATTTAGAAATAGAAAGCTGACTATTCCTATAGAAAATTATTTTAAACATAAATATATTTTAGCAATGTAGTCCTTCGAAGGTCGAGATTTGCTGCGCTTCAAATACGATAATCTGAGTATATTTTAAGATTGAGTTCGTTGTGCACGTATCTTCGAATTCACGGACGATCTTAATTTGAACTATGAAATAGAATGAAATCTTAGCATTTAGTTAAATAAAAAATTTGTAGCATACGAAGCTTAGAGGGGGACCTATTTCTATGACGAAACAACCGATTTAAATTCATTTTAAATTATACATTAAAAGGGATTCTTTACAAAAATTAATTAGTTAAATATAAAACCTAAATTATTCTTCATTGTACGTTAGTTAACAATGAAATAAATTACTACTAATACCCATACTGCTGTTACTGCCATTGATAATACTAATACTGCTACCATTACTGCTTCTACTACAACAAAAACTAATACTTCTACAATTGCTGCAGAAAGGCTATGTGGTTAGAACAACAGACTCCGAAGCAGTCGTGTCCAGATACAAGCACTGTCAGCTGGAATTTCAGGACAATATGTGAAAATATCCAAATATGGACGAAACGAGACCATTGGAAGCATTGCCTATTTAAAATGAAATAATGCTTAGGTTATACTGACAAATGTATGCATATATAATGGGCATGGTGTTTAATTCTGAACCTCAACCATTATTAATACAAAACTAATATTACCAATAGAAAACACCAACATAAACATCTAAGAATTATACTACTAAGGCTATCATCAATACTACTCCTACTACTACCGATAATGACAATAATAGTACGAATAATACTAAAAAAACTATAAAACTAATAATAATAAAAATTAAAAAATATATATAATAGTTCACAGAACTCATTCAATGTGTAAAAATAAGATGAAATTTTAACTGTAAAGGACGATGTGAATTTTACTATTGCCCCCAGTCTAAAAATATCTTTCAAAAAATTAAATGGATTAGTAACGCCAAATTGCAGAGCATAAAGAAAATTGATGTGGAAAGAACATTATTATTAGTTTATTTAGCAATTAATGAAAGCACTACTACTACTGCTACAATTCCTACCACTACTACTACTAATAATAATAACAATTAACAATAATATAATAACCTTTTTAAATCAGCCAAGTATAGAAGGATTTATACAAAAGGTCGATTTTCATTAAATCAAGTTTGTCAGGTTGAAGTAAACACCAATTCTATTGTATTTAACCAGTAGTAGAATGACATAGCGAAACGACCGCCAGTCTCACGCACTGACGTGTTTCGACCTCTATCAGAGTACGATGACACACTGACTAGCGAGGATCAAACCGAACTGCATATATATGGAAAGCAAAACTTGATATGCGGCTATCACCTCTAGTATTATCGCATAAATTGTAATCGAATGTAAATGTCGGCTGCATGATTTTTATGCTGTCAAGAACATTAACCGTTTGCGGCTTTTGACACAGAAATATATAAGAAATACAATTTAAAATAATTTGATTGAACGGTTGGTGGTAACAATTAATTAAATCAAGTTTGTGAGCTTGAAGTAAACACCGATCCCATTGTATTTAGCGAGTTTTCGATCAACATAGCGAAACTACTGCCAGTCGCAAGCGTTGACGCGTTTTGACCTTCCATGTTAATCATCAGATTACGTCTGGTTAAACACAATGGGATTGGTGTTTACTTTAAGCTGGCAAACTTGATTTAAAGAACTGTTACCGCCACCCGCGCAATCAATTATTGTTTAATTGTATTGCCTAAATATGTGCGTGTGTCTCGAAATCTACAAACAGCTGATATTCGTGACTGAATAGAAATTGTGCATCCGACATTTCCAGTCACGTACTATGTATGCAAGACTACTGGATGTGAGAGCCGCATATCTTATTTTGCTTCCCATATATATACAATGCAGTTTGATCATCGTTAGTCAGTTTGCCGTCGTACTCTAATGATGATCACGGAAGGTCGAAACGCGTCAGTGCGTTGTCACTGGCGGTAGTTTTGTTATGTTGTTCGACGACTGGTTAAATATAATGGGATTGGTGTTTACTTCAAGCTCGCATACTTGATATAATGAAATGCTACCACCACCTACGAAATCAATTTTTTTTTAAATTTCGATTTTGTCTGGAAAATCTCATAAAAATGTCGACTTTATTCCGTTTAAAAAATTTTTTGCACATGCGCGGCTAATTATAACTAAACTGTATTATATTCATCCGGTGTTTTCACCCTTTTCCACTGTAGAAAAATTTTTTAAATGTTTTAAAATTGTAAACTTTGACATCCATGGCCAAAATTCTTCTCCATGCGCATCTTGCGCATTTTAAATGAACTGCCTTTACATTAATCATTTCGTTGAATCAGTTTATGATGTATAAATTTTATCATTGACTTAATGTTACTTTTCGGGAGTTGGAAGCTATTACTGTTTATTATTGTGCAATTGAGGTTAACTATGTTTTCGAATGTATTCCAAATGGAAACAAACCCTAATTCTTATTCAATTTGGTAAAATATATCTTCTCTAAAACAAAACAACTCAACTGGCATTTTGTATATAAGACGATCGTTAAATAATTTATAATAATTAGAATATATATTTTTTGGAATACGCAATAAATGAAACAAGTAAATTTTAAGAAATTATGCAAAATATATATAAAAATAATTTCTATGTTAATTATGTTAGTTGATGTTTATCCATGATAAAAGTTTTGAGAATTTTTACAATTTTGACTTTTTAAAATCAGGTCAAATATAAGTTTATTTGTGTAGCTTAAATTTGAGTGGCAAATTTTGTGGCTATTCCATCTTTCTATAAATCAAAAGCGCTTCGCTAGATAGGTTTGCAGAAAAATTGATTTAACGCGTAAGTGGCCAACTATATAGAAATTGTGTTTTCAGCAAGTGAAAAAAACGCGCTAAAACAATTATCCTCACAACTTGCTTTATTAAAAAAATTTAAATTAAAAAAATAAATCATTGCGCGTGTGGTGGTAACAATTCTTTAATTCAAGTTTGCGAGCTTGGAGTAAACACCAAAACCATTGTATTTAACCAGTTGTCGAACAACATAATATAACTACCTCCAGGCGCAACGCATTGATGCGTTTCAACCTTCCATGTTCATTATCAGAGTACGACGGCAAACTGACTAGCGAGGATCAAACTGCATTGCATATATATGGAAAGCAAAAATAGATATGCGGCTCTCACCTCTAGTTCGCGGTTTGATCGTGCTAGTCAGTTTGCCGTCATACTCTGATGATGATCATGGAAGGTTGAAACTCGTACATGCGTTGCGAATGGCGGTAGCTTTGTTATGTTGTTCGACGTTTGGTTAAATACGATGGGATAGGTGTTTACTTCAAACTCGCAAACTTGAATTAAAGAAATGTTTCAATTTTTAAAAATGAATTTTGTAAAATATTCAACGAGCTATTATCCGCTACTTTAAAAATCTGCCTACCCATGGAAGACACAAACTTTGCGTAGATTCAATAACAGCACATTCTAATGTTGCATTATTTTGTTCAGGTCTTTGTACTGCAATAGGCCTTGTAATTGCGACAATAATAACGTGATTTGGGCCCCATCGCGGCAATAGGCCTTTACCGAATATCCCAACTCTGCCAAGAGGATTCAAAGGAAGACCTATCAAAAATTTAAAAAAGCATATTAACTTTATATTTATTCAATATTTGATTAAATCATGTTTATGATAAACTCTTTTACCAAATTCAAAAATTTTCTTTCGAAAATTAATACTAAACAATAATTAAAAAACGGAGCATAACTCTTATATTTGCTCGGTAATCACAGACACTAATATTGATAATTGTTTTTATTAAAAGACGACACAAGAGTCCCCAAATCTCATCTTATTATTATTTATCAAGGTTATTAATAATCGTTCAAACCTTTTGTTATTGTAGTGCTCATTTTTACCAAGTATAATTGTACACTTACTAAATAAATTGTTATTCTGCAAAATACGTAACTGCAGACTTTTCACAATTTAATTTTTCTGTACCTTTTCAGCTTTTATATGCATAAAATCTATAATATAAACCCCAGTAATCTTCTTTTCAGAAGTCTTAATGAAGGACACCGTTTCAGTCTCAGCTGTGCCGTTACTAGTGAATGTAATTAAGCATTATGTTGTTTCACCTACTTAAAATTTGGTTTATATTTTTTAGATAAATTCCATTAAATGCTTCCGTAACTGATTTATCTTATTTTTTCGATTTAAAAAAATTGTTAATCAGTTCAGAAGCACTGAATTACGCTTTCTTCTTAATGAGACGATATGATACTAAACTTAATATGTGAAATTTTAAAAGTGATAAGATATTTTTTACAATGATAAAGGAGGTCAAAACCGTTGGGCTTTGAAACACTGAATTTAATCAATTGTAAAAAACGTATATCGCAATTATGTTCTTATTTATTTTAATATTCCATTCTTTTGTATAATATCACATTATACATATCATAATTCATTTTAATTAAACAATTCACTACCTTTTAATTTTGTTAATATTTTTCTGATTTTCCCTTTATTTTCGTGTCCAGGCTTATAAATCTTCGCCGTACTACTATATTCTTTTTTTTAATCCTATTCTTATGTTTAGTTCTTGTCATAATTTTTAGTAAAAGTGCTTTTTATCAATTTTTTCTTATCCGTCTAAATTCAACTTTTTATAAAATTTGATGTTTTTAACAGCTCTAAATTTATCTAATCGGCTTTGTATCTATTCATTATTTTTTCTTTTTTAAATGTTCTTGAAGGGTTAAAATCTATAACGTATTGGGCTACAAGACGTTGCTCAATTGCATAAACCTGTATAAGTCATTCTGCTTTTTGTACACGTATTATTTCAAAATATTTTGACACTCATCTTCGTGTAACTTATTCGAGAGGTAGCAGATTGCAACAAATAAAATCAAGTAATAATACGAAAATATTCTTTTAATCGGCTTGATGTGTATTTTTCACTAATATTTTATGAAATGAATTTGTCTTAATTGAAAATAAACTACATTTTCTAATTGTTCTATTACTTACTATATTTTGATAATGAGCGATAGACTGAAATATGTTTTCGGAAATGAGAAAGTTAATTCTCCGAAAGAAGAATTATCCTGGTGTTTATTCAATATAAAATAGATATTGAATTGATCAATGCATTTCATTAATAAATTTATATTAGTGCTTTTTTCAAATTGACCATGAGTAGGATTTATTAAGTTTTATAAGAATTTAACTATGTAGCATCCTTGAGAACATCCTGAATGTGATTATATCTGCTTTATAAAGGTTAATTATTAAATTTTCTCATATTAAAATCGTAACGTTCTTCTTTTTTGCATATAATTTTGTAACCGGTCTTTTATTCTTATTGCATTAACGAATTAATTAGATTTTATTAAAAAAATCATTTAATTAATTTTTTTAATATGAGCTATGTATTGAACAGGTACAACTTTGTTTGTCAACTGAAATAATTTACGTTTTTCACACAAAATATGTCTATATATATCAATTTAATTGTTTAATTTAAAACAATGACAATAAACAAAATCGCACAAAATTGTGAGGATTCACCATTAAAAAATTAAAACCTTTCACGGTGAAATGGCCATTAAAAAACTAAAATAGAAACCTTACCAGTAATCATAATTTTTGCCTCTGAGCTGGCGTCATCCTGACTTTCGTTGACGCGGCTAACACGCCGTACAAAATCCCTTCCAGCTTTTCCTGTTGTAACACTTTGGGGAAGCAGCCTAAATCGATAAATTAGATAATAAAACTTTAATTTAGTTAAAAACATGAAACTACTACTAGATTTTTTTGTTAACAAATTCCAAATATAAACAGGCACGTGGAAAATTTTTTATAGAAAAAAAAATTATTATAAGAATGTGATATGGGTTTATATCAAACTCGCAACTATAATCATTATCGTAAATAGTTCATTCATTACAGTTCCAGGTTTAATAGTTCTTGCGTTCTTCTTCGTCAATGAGAAGAATGCAAGTAATCATACTTCTGATTTATTTTAAAGATCACTGATTTAATTTTAAACTGAATGGATAGATTAATTCGTCAAGATTTAGCTCATTTGTTATTAGCTGGCTCACTTTTATATCGAACGAATTTCCATGATTTTCTAAAGTAAATTATTCTCTCAAATATATGGTTCACATTTTGTCTAAATTATTAATGCATATCATTTTTATTTGTAGTTAATATCAAATAGGTTTATAGATGAACTATACACTTATTTTTGGTTTTCATTTTCACTAGGATTATGATAATAATAATAAATGCGATGAATTATTAGTTTGTAAATTAATGCTCTTAGCAAAATTCATGGAACTTCTCACCTGTACAAGGAAATATCTTTGTGACAAATAAAATAATTTAAAGGTAAAGTTTTGTTACAATTGCAAAATAAATTTCAAAAACATTCCTTCCTAAACTTCGCACATATTGTTATCGTTCTGCTCTGGATGAGAGATATTGTAACATCCTTATAATAGATTTCCTTATATCAAATAAAATTAAAAAGTGTAGATATTTTCATTTAAATTGAATCTCATTGATTCAGTCAAGCCAGTATAATGAATTTATGTTCAGCAGGTGGTCGAATCATTCGTTAAAGCAGGCAGTTAAATCTTCTAGGTGAGGTATGTCTAAATACCTTTTTAAACGCACGCTATCATTTCGTCTTTATTATCGGCGCTGTAACAGAAGGTTTACTAGGTTGCACGATAAACATCAGTTACATATCAAATGTCTACTTCACCTTGTAAAATGTCTGCAATTTTAACCAGAGTGATATTTAGGGTCAACAAATCTAAAACTCTAGTATGAAATTTATACATGACTATTTCATCTGAAAATTGCGCACAACCCTCAAGAACCCATCACGATCAAGCAACACATTTAATGATGCTAAATCTCACTATGAATGTTGCATTACTTATTAAATAATATAGCTTACAATAGACATAATCCGATAATTTTTTTCCTAAGAAAATGTATAATTTTAATAAATGCACGAATAATGTAAATTTAAATCCTCCCGCGTGCTTGTTTGTATTAAATGGTTATTTAGTATTGACTATATATGACTAATCGAAAACAAGCATAGGACTCGCTTAAACTTTTCAAATGTCAAAGGCCAAAAGTTCTTTGAAAGACAAAACATTAGGTTGCTATTTTATACAGAATACAGACTTACTACAAATGTATAATAAGCAGGCCCGTAGAAATTGATGATATAATTAATCTTACAGGCAACTCGCATTTGAGAAGCAGGTAATATTACAATAATTGTTATAACCATGATTTAGCATGAAAGCGATTTCTAGGCCTAACATCTCAAGTCAATCTAACCATTCGTCTGTATTTCATTTGAATTTTATAAGCATAAATATATTTTCCCGCAATGTGCGATTCATTGAAAGCATAATTCCTGCCTTGTAAATAATTTAAATAAGACACACTTAAAATAGGATTTCTGATTGATTAAGTAATACTCATCTTTAATAAATTTCTTTGTGCCTTTTAAAAAATAGTCATATACCATTGTCGAAAGCAAAAGAGATATAACTTAACAAATATTAGTTTCGAAGTAAAAACGTTTTATGTTTAGCAATGAAGATGAATTATATTTTTTCTATAAAAAGTCTCCTCTTTC
Organism: Eudiplozoon nipponicum; assembly: GCA_029291075.1. NCBI lineage: Eukaryota > Metazoa > Platyhelminthes > Monogenea > Mazocraeidea > Diplozoidae > Eudiplozoon > Eudiplozoon nipponicum. The sequence goes on along the minus strand of JAQBSW010000756.1, from coordinate 57,900 downwards.
AGCAGTTTTGCAAATGGCGGTAGTTTTGTTATGTTGTTCGACAACTGTTTAAATACAATGGGATTGTTGTTTACTTAAAGAATATTTAAGTCAGCAATTTAACTTGATAATGTTTTTCAGACCAGTATTTTAATTTATTTTTGTTCTCATAAAGATATTTATCATAAATTAAAGTCAATAAATATAGTATACTTATTATAATATACATAAACTGCCTTGTAATTTTGCAGCAGTCTTGACATCATGCAGGTTTAATTAACCAGTTATTTGTACCTTGACATAGGAAATAATTTAAAGTATTTTTAAAATACTTCATATTTTTCGTTTACTTTTGCAAATGTTCACAATCTAGAATAAACACTACATGACAGGCTAAACTTTTCCGAATTGAACAAATGTAAGTATAACCAGCAAAATACAACGGTATGCAAATTATTTCCAATTTGATCGCCGCCCCTAAAAAACTTTGCAAGCGAATTGCTTAACTCGTTACTTGTTTAAATATGGAAGATTAAGTTAAAAGTCAAACTAACATATGAGGCATTTTCGTATCCGTAAATCTTTTAAACCATGTAGCATTATACTCGTTCACTGAAAAACCAGGAATTTAATTTCCATTTTCATCAAATTGGTACTCATTTTAACGATGTATAACACAAATTTTGTATAATTTCACAAAAATGATAAAAGTTCGTCGGCCTGACTTGCATCAACATATGTAATTGTCTCGAAAGAAAACCTCAGATTCAATGCAGCATCAGTTACTATTATGTGACTTTCAAATTATCACACACAGATAGATTTATAAGCAGGCGTGCCCAGGTTCGAGCCCGGCCCGCGGAAAATTCTGGACCGTACGTAATGAGCACCCAACAAAGACGACGCCAGTCTACTGGATTATTTGTCTAGTCTACATGCAATGCTTAGTTTAAACTGGCAAATGGATATTAATAATGATGTAGGTGTTTAAATCTAAATCGCAACCTTGATTCAAATAATTTTTTACAGCCCGTGCAACCAATGTTCATTTAAGTGTGCAAATAATTGCATTTAGGAATTTCTGTTTATACGTTTGTGCGCATGCCTAGCGTTTTTGTTATAATTGATATTCGAAACTTAAATTTACGTAACATTGTTATTTGTTGCAGCATTTGCCCTAAATTAAATGACGAATTTTAAAAGATTATAAATTCTATTGAAAATTTACCCATTAGTAAACCTCATTTGGCAAAATGTTAGCTGTTTCAATTCATTTCATATTTGAAAATTAAAACAAATATTAATTGAAATTTAAAAAAAATCTATCTCACTCGGTTTTCCTGAATATTCGATGTCATAAATAAATTAAAAGTTGTGTCATTTGAATCTAACAAACCTTGGTCCACGCCTTCCACCGATTTTGACTTTGGCCCGTAACGATTGTCGGTTAAGACCATGCACGTGATCGTACCCATTGAATGGTAGATTACAAGGGTTTCTATAACCAACAAAGTAATTTTTTAACTGAAATAAATTTTTTATACAAATCAAGATGTTAATTGACGTTGTGTTGATCTTACAGTTGTAAAACAAATTTACTATTCCCTGAGGTAATTGATATCCCGTTTTAAATAATATGTTCTATAATGTAAGAGTAAATTTCGAACAAATTATGCATTGCTCAAAAGCATAACACTATCCAAATAAGCATTTGCTTCGATGTGGAAATAGTATCAACTATAAAAGTCTAAGAAATAATATTTAACATCCGAAATAAAAATCAGGTAACTTTATCTCCTTTAAAAAAATTTTTCAAAAATTAAACTACATTGAAAAAATTTCTTGATAATCAAGTTTGGGCATTTAAATTTAAAATATGTTAAATAAAAATAATAAGAAATGTAACTCGTGCGACTTAAATATTACAGTCTAGTAGATTTTACTGTTGCAGAGGTGAGGTGACAGACATTCTTGTTTTATTAACTGTATATTTGTTAGGATAATAGGAGACATTTTATTATTTTTAAAAAGAAATGGATTGCGGAGTACGCTTCAACAGCTTCATTTACGTTTAGAGTATAATATTACTTTTACTAACAAATTAACTTTTATGCCTTAGTTAGTATACAACTGAATAATATATATATAGTATGCGGCAGAGTTGCTCAGTTGTTAGAGCTATGAATTACGAAGCAGATCTGCCCGCGACATCTGGATAGAATGTATAGAGGTCCCAATATGGACAAAACCGTTGTAAAGGATGAACTTCATTTAAAAAAATATAGTTTATATTGAGAAATGTATATACAATACAATTTGTGTTTATTTCGATTTCGCAACCTTCATTTGCATAATATTTATTACCACCTGCGCCATCAGGGATTGTTTAATCATATAAAGTTCCCATTAATCGTAACATCTTATAAAATGTCGTATATTTTGGAGACAGTTATACAACTGACTACTGCATTAAGTTTACTGTAAATAGCTACTCCAATGCGTAACTTTGAAAATAAGTCAAAAATCAATTATTATTTAAAAAATCGATTACAAAAATGCATACTATTAAAATAATATAAAGAAGTATACTCAAAATGGAATGCCAATCAACTGAATTAATTTACATGATTAAAAGCTATGTAATTGGCAATGCTAAATAATAAATTGTTTGGTCTTTTAAAATTGTTCCATTTTTATATATCAGTAACAAATCGAATAAGGGAAAACAGAAAATGGCAAACAGATAAAAGCATATAATAATATCGCCTTATACAGTTCGCACTGATTTCCAATGTATAATTTGCCAAATAATCGAATATGAACAAGAAAGCTAATGATAAAACTTATGCGTTTTAGAGCAAAATAGTTCTAATATTTGATCTAGAGAATGCAGAGTTACGATGGTTTGTGTGCACAAATGTCATATGCAATCAGTACGTTTTACACCCAAGCTGTCAAATTCATCAATGTAAAGTTTAAAACAGAATACCAAACAAAATAGAGGAATATTTTTATATTTTAAACACGTCAAAAGTTAAGAAAAGCCTTTTAAAGAGTATTTGGTGGTAAGGTAAAATTAAGTTCAATGACTAAAACGTAAAAATGATGCAATGTTTGTTAATGGAATGCATTAATTTTAAAATTAAAATCAATAATATAACGTGCCCAATAGGTTAAATTACTTAGTAGGATGTATTGTGCTTTACGATAATTAAGTAATTGGTCAAATAACTCAGAAATTACAGTAAACATTTCAGACTTTGACGAATGTGTACACTGTTCCTAACGTTAGTTGGTACCTTAATGATTCGAAATATGCATGTTTGTATATTTTGTCGGTTTTAACTAAAAATATAGTAAGGTAGAGAGTTTAATTGAAAACTAGAATAGTTTGGCCCTTTTTAGGCTCTCATCAGTTTTTATCAAATTTTCCGCAACCGGATTTTCAAACTCGGACACATTTATTTTGCAGCCGTAAAACTGATTTTCATCCTAATTCAAAGTTTAATATAATAAAAATCAAGTCGCGACATTATATTTCAGTTTCATATCATCTTTCCAGGTCGCATTAAATCGGCTTTATAATGAACAATTTGATGTGACATTTGGAACTTTAAATCAAATTAAGCGAAAGCTCTGAAGGATCGACTTAGAGTAAACTAAACAATACACATAATTCCTTATTTGTAAAAATAAAATATTTCACACGGCTACAACAGTCTGGAGGACAGGTTCGAAGACTCTGAACCAAATGCAACGCATCTAACCCCAACCGAGTCTTGAAAGAGTTTCCTTGATGCATCTGATGAAGATCTTCGGTAAGGAAGATCGAAATATCATAGAAAAAGAAAATTACTGGAACAATGAAAGCTGCGTTAGTCAAAACGCAGATCAGGTAATCCCAACCGAGTCTGTTTAAAAATTAAAGCCATATTGAATAAAGCATATTAAACGCATTTGCTCAGGCATGCAAATTTCAGTCTACACAAAATTCAAGTATCTAGTATAATTTTACTATTTTCTCTTAATTATATTTAAATTAATAAAACCATTTCTATAGACAAAAGAAAAGGAAATTTTATCAGATGCAAGAACCGTTTCATTACGATATTCTTTTATATATAAATAAATGTTATACATCTACAAATGTTCATTTGTGGATACTTGAGATGAACATGAGGAATTAATGGTTCTTCTATTTGCTAAAAATTCTTTATCTTTTTGCGCATGGAATGGATCCTATGAATTATGTTAATGTTCGCATTCTAAAATAATATATATATATATATATATATATATATATATATATATATATATATATATATATAATTGTCATTCGTAGTATTATTTGCTGTGACTTAGGCTTAAATCGTGACACATTTGCTTCGGATAATCGTGTCTCATCCACTGTGTCGACCAAGCCTATAATGCATCGAATTTTCAATTTATTCTAACTAATGACGTTAGGTCAGCACATTGCTAAGGTAGAGATTGACTCGCCACAATTAATCTTTCATTAAATGCCAGAAAACAAAAGATCTTGGGATCTGATATTAAATAAAATTGTTGCATCAGGATTTTAATATATATTATGTATATATAACTTAAATGTTGCAATAGATTGATAGCCCGGTTTTGTCTTTATTGGAACACGTCTAGCTATAGCAAAAATTACCGCGACCAGAGTATATATATATATATATATATATATATATATATATATATATATATTTATAATGTCCATGCATTTTTATTTAGCACAGTATTCTTATAATTAGGAAAACACAAATAACAAAGTGGATAAAGGCCATTTATTTCGTGAATACTAATCATCTCTTATACAATCATACATATTTATACATTTTGGGTTTTCAATTGATTATGCTAGTGGTAACAAATCTGACTCGTTTTTACTGCTGTTTCTTGTTTTGGCTAGTTGGTGAGTGTGTATGCGTTTGTGTTTGTGTGTATGTGTGTTTGCATGTAAAGGTCATTCTCGCAGTATTGCAAAGTGATGTCTGAGATCTGGTCATTATTGTTTTGATGGCTTGAGAATTAACCATTTTTGCGCATTGTTCACTGTTACATATACAAGTGCTATTTTCCCAGTATAGTTGATCATTTCACCTTGTTGCGCAAAGTTGTCGTTTTCACATGGTAACAGCGCCAGTGTGAATTGAAGTGTTAAACGCTCACATTGTTTGGAGACTTCTGTCATCGTATGCGCCTCTGTTATTTCCACTTCAGTTTGTTGCCAATCAGATTGCATGTTTGTTGATTCTTGTTCAAACATACAATCTGATTGGCAGCTAAACTGAAAGTGAAATAACTGAAGACATACAATGTTAATCTCAAACGTTGCTGCAATCCACGGCGCTGACGCAGCTAACAAGGTGACAATGAACTATACTGGGAAAAATAACACTTTATGTAACGAGAACAATGCCTCATGTTAATTCTAAGCTATCCAATTAATGACAGATATCAACATCACTCTACTGTCTACAGTATTACATGTGCATACACCTGAAGCTACAAGTGCTACTCACCTTAAAAGCTGAGCAGCTTGTCACTGAAGTCAGATTTATTACCATAACATATTCAGTGAAAACCCAAATATATAAATATATGATCCTATAAGAAGATGATGCTCACAAAATAAACCTTTATCCACACATTAATGTTTTCTAATTACTAAGAATATATATATATATATATATATATATATATATATATATATATATTTATGATAATCCCATTCTTTTAATTTACACAGTATTCTTATAAATAGGAAAACACTTTTTTATTTGTGTTTTCCTATTTATAGAACTATATATAAGAATATATATATATATATATATATAATGGGAATTAAGCAATATTGACCTTTAGATCTAGCAGTTGGAGGATTAATTATGGCAGATTAATTAAGCATACATTCTAAATTTGCATTATTTAGATTAACTCGTCATAAAATGGTATTTTGGTAACGAAGAGCGGTTAATTAACGGAAGTTTATCGATTTTTTGACTTAAAATGAAGTGAAAGATTGCTCATCTAATATATTTAATGAATATCGCTATATGTGCAAACGACGCTTGGTTAGTTATGCCGTCGTATTTGTGTTTCAGCTATTTCCATAACATGCTGCAACATGGATGGCACATTCAATTATTCGGTAAATTTTGACTGGATTTCGAAAACCAAAGTGATCGCGACGTCTAAGGAGAAGGTTTTTAAGAAAGACAAAATCTCTGTGCGAACATATACATATGCATAAATTGTGCAGTGTTTAGGACGACATTTCTTTTTAAAAAAAGTATAATTGATTCGCCTAATGGCAATTAACCTTGGTCTAATAGCCTTACTGTCAGTTCTTAATGGTAGTTGGCAGCTAACTTCAAACCCAACACAAAATAAGCTTTGTAACTTTGTATGAAAACACAAAGAAAACATGTATATCTATCTTAATGTAGAAATATGCGCATCAACACAATTTAAAACGCGCAGAGCTCAGTAAAACATGCTTCGAACCAGTTTCTCTCTTACCACAACTAATTTTTACAGCAATGTTAAAATATAAAGAAAACTTAGCTTTAGGCGGCCGTGTTATTATAAAAATAAGAAATAATAAGCCAACTATGAAAAAGGTTCATTTTTTCAGTTTTTTATTAAGTCTTTTTTCACTTTCATTACTTTATTTTTATATTTTTTGCCCAATCCTAAAATATACCTACGAAAATGTTTGTAATAAATTGTTTAATCTCGATCATGATGCTTAGAATATTGCCCGAATAATACGTATGTTTAATCCCGTCGACAACTTTGACCAGCTTTAATTGCAACGTGGCAGTAAGAAGGATTACTACCCCTTGTAAACAAAATTCAATTTCAAATTATAAAAGACAAAAATAAACGAATTACCTAGACGTGACTGTTATAAATAAGTAATTATTTTAACTATTTCTACATGAAATGTGAACTCAGTAATTATTCATTTTAAATGAGAACAAACGTTGATCTTATCGTAAACATATTATTCAGATATTGTACACATTACCGACAATATTCTTTGTAAAATAAAGTCAATATTATATTGAAATAGCTACAAAGGATTATGATATATGTTTTTTCCGAAAAGCTTATTTCTTTCTAGGCAAAATTACCATAATTTATCCTATAAAATTATTGTTGTCTAGTTTTAGAACAAACGTTAAATAAAATGTAACAACTGCGGCAGAAATGTTTATATTAAACATTCAAAACTGTTTTGTGGTATATTATTCAATCAGTAATTCTGTAAGTGTGTATAGTAATTCCTCAGATCAATTTTGCGTATTTAAGATTAAATACAGTCTTAAAACACATGAATCGGTTGCACAAGTCTTCGCATGAAAACCTTCAGTTTTTACCTGCAGAGATGAATAGAAAACGACTAAAGGTATCAAGCGAAAACAAATTACTAAAATTTTTATAACCTAAAATATTAGTCCTGCATAATTTGCGAGTTCACTGTTTTAAGTCGGTTTTCCGCCATTTAATAACGAAATCCTGCGGTGATTGTAACGCGTCTGTACGTGCGACTGGCGTCAATTATGCTATTTCGTACATCTAATTAAACAAAATAAAGTTGGATTTATTCGTATTTCGCCTGTTTTTTATTATGAAAAATGCCTTTTATTAGAGTGTATAAAATCGAGAATATGCAGTCGTATTATTGCAAATCAAGGGTGAAAAAATGTGGAATCTAAAATTGCAATGGCATGCAAAAACTGCCCCGTGTTTAACAAAAATTTATTATTCAGAGTTATTTTTTTCAAAGAATAAAAATTAAGTGAATGGAGTGTTAACTAATTATTTTAATAAATTTATAGTTTAAAAAATGCATCCCATTAGAGATTCGATTTAAATGTTTTAACGTAAACGTGGCTATCGATTTATCCGTTTCCTAAATATTTTCAAATTAATCAAAATATCTTATTAATGTAGCTACACATTTATGCAAAAATTTACTTGAAGATAAGTTAGAGAAATTATGTCGGCCAACATGTGGCTAGGATCGATTCCTGTCCGCAACAGTCTCCACTATTAATGCGCAAATGATAAATTTTTAGAATAATAAACAGTATGTATATTTATTATATATATATATATATATATATATATATATATATATATATATATATATATATATATATAGATCTTTGGAATGCATATCTTAATAAAATTCAAAGAGCCCTTTCCAAGGGGCAAGATAAAATAGAATTTTTTTCAGATACAATAACTATTTCTTTCTTATATTCTTTTCAAGTATCTACAAATGAAGATCTTTTCATATATCATTAGTATGGCCAAACAAGATAGAAATGTGTAAACATGAAGAGAGGGCGAAATAAGGGAGCAAATAACGAATCGCGGACATCGCCTCCAGTTTAAGTACAAGGCGCGAACATGCTTCTTCTGCTTTCATAAATCTAGCTGCAGTCTGTTTTTCCATAAAACTTCGTATGTGGCTACCTAATTTCTGTTATTAAATTTAGTAATTATCTTAAATGCAAAGTCTGGCGAACATACGAGTGAGGTTCCCACGATGTGTTCCGCAATTGCAGACGTGCGCAAATTATCGTTGAAACCTCACAAAAATGGCAGATTTAAAAATTAAATCTATATGTATTGACTAAAATATATGATTAATTAGTAAGTCTGCTGGATAAATATAGATACTTAATTGATTTCATGATATTATTGGTTATAGATTTATAAAAATTAAAGGTAACAATAATTTTTTCAGTTAACCTTTAGAAATTTTTTACCATACACTGGAATTTAATGTATAGCCGTTTAGTTTGATGCGTATTTTATTTAGTGTAGAATCAAAAAAATATAAGTTTTAACTTACACATTTGGGCCATCCTCTGCTTGCGGATTTGCGTAGAGTATTTTGTCGTCAACCACCTCGAATGCTTTGTATTGTGTATAAGGAATCTTTTATATGAAAAAGTAAGAAAAGTGTACAAAAATTTAAAGTTACAATACTTTTTTTTAGCATTAGCTAACATTATAAAATGCTCGCTCGCGAAAGTGTAAGCATCAAATTTTTAACATTCAAAGAGAATTTAATTTACTTTCGGCGCTTACATTACTTATTGCAAATTACTTATTAAGGTAATTCGAGGCGTATTTTTTACACGATATTTGAAAATATTTTCTTAATAATTGCTAAATATGTCACAAAAACCAGGTCTAAACATACTACAACAAGCTTTAAAATGTTTGCTTATCAAATATTTAACGTATATCGATTAAAAAAGAAATAGCATAAGTTTATTCATTTAAAATTCCAGTCAATAAACCAGACAGAAATGAAGACCACAGAAATAGAATTAAAAAATAAATTAATTTCGTTAAACTGTGTTCAGCTGCTATTTTTGTATATGTACCGTTAATTGTGAAATATTATTTCCATTGAAGCAATAGTCCATTAGAAAATAATAATATGAAATTGTTGAAGAGGCCAATTTGTCTTAAGATTTGATTGCAACTAAAATATATATCATTTTTATTGTAAATTTTAAAATGGAATCGAGGTAAATTATGGTTTAATTTCTAAATCAAGAAAAACAAATCCGTAATCATTAACGTAATAAAAGAGGCGAACACACGCAGTCAAAAATATAAATAAATAAACTAAATTAAAAATATAAATAAAAAATATAAAAATCAGTTTTTCTGATAGAATTTCTCAATCCGTCGCCTTGTATAAGGAGTCGTACTTTTCCTTCAGTTAAAAAGGATCCAAGGTGATCTTTGTGATGTTTTAAGGATTTGGATGACCCATGAAACTCTTCTGATATTTTGCTGTTACGCCAAAGACGATTGCTTGGACTTTTTGCGTAAAATTTATCTGGGTTTTGCATATCTACCTAAATCAGTTGAATTCTGCATATCAATGATTTCAGGACTACTCGGAAATCTTTTTTAAGCAAAGAGATGTGCAACAGGTGATATCTTTTCAATTTGATGCATTGAAGGAATTTCACTTTAAAATTGAAGATTCTAAACAGAAGTTAAATTTTAAGCAAGAACCCGGCCTACTTGACTGGCGTGCCTTAGTAAACTAAAGCAATATTTACTTCATAATGACAACCTATAAATAATATAACAGTTAAATACAGTTTGTTGCGGAGAACTAGTATATATGCATGTATGTATCGGGTGTTGCAAACCTAGTAAAGATTAGTTCAATTGTGACCAGAAGGATAAGCCAAAGACAGCATGAACAGAGAGTATAATCTCATGAAAACTCGTTCGTGCTTACTGGCGACTCATCAGTAGGATGCGGTATTACGCCCTTTAACCACTATATAATTGGGTGAGGTATTTGGGATAGTAGGACGGTACAATCTCCTATACGAATGTGTAAACCTATAGTAGTGAATTTTAACATCATATATAGTCTCGAAAATGCGACTTCCACGCTAACACGTTCTATAATATATACATACCGAGTCCTTAAAGGATACTAACACTAGCTTTAGTGTTAGTATCACAACTGAACTAATTTGTTACTAAGATCGAAACATCTAATACATACTTACATATATATATTAGCTCTCCGCAACAAACAGTAATGAAATGTTAAACAACAATTGATTGCACTGGTGGTGGTAGCAATTGTTTAAATCAAATTTGCCTGCTTGAAGTAAACACCAATCCCATTGTATTTAATCAGTCGTCGAACAGCATAACAAAACTATCGCCAGCCGCAACGCATTGACGCGTTTTGACCTTCCATGATTATCATCAGAGTACGACGGAAAACTGACTAGCGAGGATCAAACCTCATTGCATATATATGGAAAGCAAAATTTGATATGCGGCTCTCACCGCTAGAAGTCTTGCATACATTGTAAATGACGTGAAATGTCGGCTGCACAATTTCTATGCAGTCACGAACATATGCTGTTTTGAACTTTTTCCACACACATATATATCGAGAATACAATTAATTAATAATTGATTGCGCAGGTGGTGGTAACAATTATTTAAATCAAGTTTGCGAGCTGGAAGTAAACACTAATCCTATTATATCTAACCAGTCGACGAAAAACATAACAAAACTACCGCCAGTGCGTTGCAATACACAGTTTTACACAAATTTATTTAGTTATTTATAAATTTAATAGTTTGTATTTGTTACGTTTTCTTTTCTTCTAATGTACTTATGAATAAGTGCCGACATATTGGTACATTCTATTTGGGCCTCTGACGTAGATGCACTATGACACAAAAATACATGTAAAGACGAAGTAAATGCAGTCGAGTAGAGTGAATTTTATCCATCTATCGAGCATGTAAACACAACGATTTCGAACAGACGGCTTCTATAAAAATAATTTGAAAAATCTGAAACTGCAATTCCCAATATCTGTTAATTATATGTCAAATTTTATATCTAAATTCAAAAAAATATTTTTATTTAATTATTTTTTGTCGGAAGCATTCTATAATGCGACTCACAGGTCTATAACTTGAATATCTAAAAATATATATCAATTGTGCCGTACGTAATATTTTATGGCAGGACTATAACGAACATAATGTAATTTATTTTACGTTGGTAAATTGTAAATAATGAGAAAATAACAAAAATTTAAAAATATTTAGTAATGTTCTTTTTATCAAATAGCACAAGTTATTGATATAAAATCGAATAAATTAATAATAATGAAAACTTCTAAATTTAAATTGAGAAATGAATTGGCTTTGCAAGTATTTTGTTATTTTGCTTTATGATGTTGAATTATTAATCAACTAGGTTTATGGAGTGGTAAGTTTTTTTACATTCAAATTGACTGAACCAGTTATACTAAATTGTTTTAAAATTTATGTTGAATAATGACATATTTTGCAGGTGAAGAGGTAAAATCCAAGCTACGTAAATTTTATTACCTTCCATGGTTTGTAAGCCTCTGGAACGTTTACTCTTATTCCAGGAAATACCTCGAATTTGTAAGGATGCAAGCGCCAAACTCTATGACTAAGAATTAACCTTTCTAACATACGGGCAGTAGATGTAATTGAAAACGACATTGGAGCACGAGATGGCGGCCTCGGTATATCAGCCATCTTTTCGGATACAGCAGATAGTGGATCTGGAATTGGAATTTCGTAACTCTGTCTTGTCATTACTTGTTTAACTGCTTGTCTTTCCATTTCGATCCTAAAAAATATTCAATTTAACAAACATAGCTGGTCATCTGTAACATTTAAGCTTGTTGCAAAACAGAAATGCTGACAAGAATCATTCAAATCTGATATAATTTTATGACCTGCGTCAACAAAATATTTATATTCCCCACTGCTTTAATATCCCGTTATCCATTTTTGCTCTAACAAACGGTTATTAATGGGTAATTATACAAGAATTTATTAATAACCTACAAAAATAATAATATTGTTTAAATATTTTTAACTTATGAGTTGGTTAGTATGTGCAGATAAATAAATTAACTAATATTTCCGGACTTTTGTTTTGACTAATTTGGTTGTTTGAATTTCTGTCTAGATTTTGTTCTAGGAATTTTGAAAATCTCAAATTCGATTATCTTCTTTGAACGACTACCTATCACACCTAATACTGACTAGTTATAAGGCTTTTGCAATTTTAATATAAACATCTTTCATAGAAATTTTGGTACGCCAGTTAAGTTTGCTTCCTTGGTTTGTGTTTATGCCTATTCCGTTATGATACTCCTAATATTTTATGAATTCCATAATTAATAGACAATAAAGAAAAGCTATGCAGATTGACTGGAATAAGACCTATTTTGTGGATAGAGTAGATCGAGTAATTTATTTTAAAAAAATTTTCCCCAATATTCTATGGCATAAGAACTTAGGCAGTTTAAACTTTGAATTTTACTGGGCATTAACGATAGTATTTAACATGTCTAGTTCACGAATCTTTGCTATACACTAGATCCGGACTCAACTGTACCTCTTTAAACAAGGATATTTCTATGTGCTTGATCCAGTTCATGTGATTGCCCTTTTTCTATTTATTTTTTAATATTTTTTATTATGTCATTAATATAGGAATTTTTATTGTTATATATAAAGCGTTGCAAATAAACAAAAAAAGCGAGCGTCATATAATGCAACGGAACTTGTTTTTGTGGTTCGAAAATGAATCATTAGTGAAGTGAAATATGTAACGTTAATTGAAATTAATTTTTGCTTACAAAATACATATGCTAAAAAGAGACATATGAATTTGTACTAATTTTCAGCCATTTTTAGCAGTCTGCGAATGCAGTAAAATGCAAATTTCGCGGAAATGTACTACTAATGCTAGCCTAATATTCTATGGGATTATTCCGCCTCACCACAAAATAAGGCCTAACATATAGACACATTCAAGGGAAACTAATTTAACTTTCGAGATAAAAAACATAAAATTTGGTGAATTTGTTTAAAATAAATGTTAGAAAGCTTTATTGTGATTATTGACAAAATCGTATTGCTAAAAAATCAATTGCTGCTTTTTGTTACCTTTGACGTTCAACAAGCGATGAATATTTTGTCAAAAACAAGGAAGATTGCTTTCGAACATTCTCTTAATTATGAAAAATATAATATATTTATAGATTTGAAGACTGAAAATTAAATTGCTGTACAACCTGTTTTAAATCAAAGCGTAAATATACGCTGGAAAGTGCACAGCAAATTCTTAAACCTGTTAAAGTATTTTAATCAATTAAAAGTCATACAAACAAAAAAGGTTTGAAAATTTCGAAAGGTTTTCGATAAGAAAATCATCGGCTAGACATTTGTAAGTAGATAGACAATCCATATTGTTAGGTCTTTATTTAATAGAACGAAATTCGTGTAAGAAATTGGAAGTCTCCCTAAGGCCATGCATTCTATTATGTAGATATTCGGTATACTCGTTTTGGAAAGATTGCAAAGGTTTTCAATAAAATACCTTAGGAGAATATTTGAATAAAATCTGTCTTATGTAAAAAAAATTCATTATTTATATTAGAATTTGCTGCGTTACTGGACATGTGTTATAAACACTTATTTCAATGCCATTAGTTGGTTTTGAAATATGTAACTCTGATTTACATACCAGTTGATGACTGATAAATTAATAAAAATATTTTTAAATCACATTATGTCAGTTAAGTTTTTCGAATTTAAATCATTTAGTTCAATTGTCAGTATATATATATATATATATATATATATCTATATATTACTATATTATTTTTATTATTGCATCATATTATAATGGCCGAGATTTGAATTACGGAGAATTGAAATCAAAGACTTGAAAGGAATGCACTAAGCCAACATTGCTGTAGTTTGCATGTAAGTGTCATTTATGTGCCCACTTAAGTTTGTTTAGTCCGCCTGCCATTCAGGTAAATATTGTGTAGCATCGTTATCAACAAGGAGTAAATAAGGAAAACGAAAATATTGGCTTGGAGTTAATAAATAACCAAAGAGGACGCTAACAGTTCACTTGATGAATTGCATTTTCTCACTTTCGCAATGTTTAGCTTATATTGTCAACGTGAACATTTCTAGGTTTATCGAATTACCATTTTGTTTTCAGCTATGCAGGATTAATTAAAGTCGATCCATGTGAACTATCTTACATCCTACTTTTTTTCAACTTTAACAAATACGACTATGTCATTATTTCAGTTTCACTAAAATAATCAACAACATTAATCCTCATTATCCATTGGGTAAGTCTTTTTATAGAAATCATATACGTGTTTACAATGCGGTTGTGTATACTTTTACTCCTTTTTGATCGATTAAAATGTTTCAATATTCTGTAAATAAAATGACAATGTTATTTCAGCAAATTTGCCTTGAAGAAATGTTGCTACCCTCCTCGCAATTAATTATTACGGGGATATGTAGAATGTGTAGCCTTTCATGCAGTTTCTCAACAAGACTTTAATTACTTTCAAATTGATGTAAGAATAAATATTTTTGATGCCAATTATTATATTAGATTAAAGCCAATTATTTGATATCAGATGAGATGGGTATTATTAATTCGTGTATAATTATAACGAAATATTGCTTGATGAAGGAGGTACACCTTGTAATATATTAACACTTTAGTGAGAATAAATTTCATTTGCTAAAAAATGAAAAACACGTGAACCGAATAACAAAACAGCACCTTGAAACTTACTTGTATTCCATTTTCTCTTCAATTGTAGAACAATGCTCAACTAAGTTTTCAACAGCTTTTTGCACAGCCTCAGCAATATAGTTGGGCATTACAGGTCCCAAAGACGCTTCTGCGGCTTCACGAAGAGCTCGATCGCTGATTATGGATTTTGCGGCGTTAGCCGCCGCCAAGCGGCCAGCTATCGCGGCGGCATTTGCGTCTGCACCCTCACTAATAGCAGCGGCTTTTGCCTTTGCAACGGCTCTGGAGGTGATCATCTCTTCTTCAGCTTCACGAATTAAACGGAGTTTAACTGCTCGATTGTGTCCAACAAGAATTTTTTCCGGAGGACGTTCTTTCAGCAATTGTAGTAACTGTTTTGCAAATTTTCAAATAGAAACAATTTATTCTGGCGAAAAGATGTTAAATTGTAAATTTAATTTTAGAAAGAAAAAAAACAAATCCAAACCGAACACTGTTTTGCATGTTGCTGGGGAAGACGATTGAAATAATGCAAAGTGAACGTGCTTTTGGTAAAAGCTATTCTTGACAAAACGTCCTGCTACAGTGAACCCTAGTTTACCTCCGTAGATACGATCTAAGACCGGCCGCGATAATTGAAAATCCGTGAATTAGGGTCATCTTAATTACAGAACTTATTTAACATGTATTCGGACTTTTAAAACCCTCCCATTAAGTACTGTTAACAGACCACACTGTTACAGAAAACGTATGTACACTACCCTAATCTAAAATAGATATAAAGATTTAATGTTAGAATATTAAATTATGTACATGTTTTATACAATTTTATGCTTGCTTTGTTGTTTATAGACTAGGAAATACCCTGTTTTATTAATGTTTTAATGAAATTAACAAAATATTATGTGGAATTAACAAAATATATCCGGTCTTCATTTATTGCGACAATTTTCGACATTACCGAAAAATTCGCGATATATTTGCTTGTTTTCTTCGGTGTCGTGAATCCGCGACAATCTGTCCGCGAAGTAGAGAGGGTTCATTGTATAGCAATAACCACGAAGAAGGATAGACTGTTTACGAACCTAAGCATTGCTGAGTTTGCACAGAAATAAACCTTTGTTTCGACAAATGCAGAGGACAATATATGTTACATATATATCTACGTGCAATCGTATTTTAATTTTACACAGACCCAGAGAGAATAAGACCTATCAAGTGTAAATCCAAATCTTTCAGTAAATTGTATGCATTATCTAACGATTGTGTGTTCTTTTCATCATTTGTTTGTTATATGCTGTGATCCGTTAATATCAAATTATATACTGTCATGTCGTATGCAAAATACGATTAGTAATGCAACTTAAATTTCACCAAAACATTTCTTGCCCTACGAAAAATGCATAAATTTAACACAACACTTTATGGTTTCAATTAAGAATATGTGTGCATGCATGCTTCCCTATTTGCAAACTTTTAAAGTAGAAAGATGCTAATTAGAACCGTGCAAAAAGATGCAACCTGCTTGAGATCAAGTATAACAACGGGGCTTTCCAAACAATATGCGAAGCCATATTAATTCATATATATAATAAACATCATAAATTGTGTTTAGAACTTGAAATAAGTCAATTTTTTAAGAAAATACTGATTGCACAGGGGTTCTTCTAAACGTCCCAGCTTAATTTAGATATCAATTCTACGTTATTTTAACTAGTCACATAAAAAGGCTGATTTTCCATATGGTTTATCTACCACACCTAGAGGATAAAAATGCATCATTAAGTACGACAAATGACATATTATGCGTGATAGAAACATATTATATTTAAAACCCTTAATAAAACATTCCAAATATCATTAGCTTACCAATAGCTATAAAGATCGATAAAATAAATTTAGCATGATCAAAATTTTTGACGGCGTACTAAAATATACTTTAGGAACACAAATAAGTCCACAGATGTTTCTAAAAAAAAACACATCGTTTCTTTAAAAAATCACCTCGAACAAATCAAATTACATAAAAAAACGTGTGCCACACTAATAAATCAATTCTCAATATATGTTAGTATGTCGTTCATGTTATTTTGTCTTAAACAATAGAGCTCTTGGGGCAGTTACGTAAATCACGAACAAATTTTATTTTGAGAACAAAATAAATTACATTTCATTAAAAATGTATAAAGATTTCTACATTAAATCTATTTTTGTTTAGAATCTGATTTGATAATTTAGCAAATTTGTTTTCTATCAGTTGCGTTTTTTGAGCGCAAATTTATCCGAGTTAATTAACCTTATAAATATTCGCCAGTTAAAATAATATTCGTGTTAGCTTACTTTTATAAATTTAATTTTCGATTTAAATTGAATTAGAAGGACTGGGCATTAAATAATTTACCTGTTTCTGCTTTTTAACAAGACCTGTAACATTGCTTGAAACTTTTTGAAGTTGTTGAACAATTTTTCCTAGACGCTCCTCAAACCCGCCTAATCGCGCGACTGTGTTGTTGAGGTCAACAAATCTCTCCTCAATGAATTCAGTTTCCGGACCAAAAATCTTGCTTATGCCCTCGAACAGATTGCCACCCAAACCGACCACCTCACCGGGTCTGCCCCCAACTCCACCTTTTGAGCCTCCACTTCGTCCACCACCACCTCTGAACACCATTCCACCAGCCCCTGCTCGCCCACCGGAAGCAGATCGGCCTCCACCTGTTATACCCTCGGCTTCCGCCTTTGCCCTGATATATCCAATCGCTTTTAAATGCTCCCATTTAACAAGTTTTGATTGCATGGCGGGCATGTCAGAGAGATCGATGCCTGTGGCAAAAATTTGTCCATAAAGAAAATATTTCTATTATTTTGTTTATAATCATTTATATTAAGCATTTTAATTAAAATTATTTTATTTTATTTGATGAGCCTTATTTGATATTTACAATGACGGATTTTATAAAACGAGATCTTGAATTCAAAAGAATAATGAAAAGTGACTGAATACTTTGACAAATGTTGAAGACTTACAGAATGGGTCATCGTCAGCTTCATCTTTGTCGTCTCTGTCGAAAATGCAATTTAGAATTTTTCCGCCGAAATACTCAGTAAATTCCCAAGAGTACCATATTAAAATAAAAGGTGGCGCCACGGATGGGCGATCGACAAACTCTTGAATCATTTCATATCGTTGAAAACTCCAAAAGTACATAGCCGATTCCTGGATAACGTTGAAAGTGGACCTGTTTTGAAATTAATGCACAGATATAACCACCGGAATCGAAAAATCGATGGAAGTAAAACAGCTGTAGGTTTATTTAGGTTTCAAGAATCATGTTTCACGTGGTAATTTGGAAGTTCAAAATTTATTTAAATTAACTGAATTATCAATAATTTTAAGCACTATAAATTGCAATGGCGATTCAGGAAACCATTAGTAGTTTGAATATGTAAACCAACAATAAATTATATATTCAATTTTGCACAGCATAATTAATTTTATTAAATAAGCGTTTCTATAAAATACATTTTAAATTCCCGAATGAAAGCTTATTTCATATTATTCAAAATATAATTTTTACTTTGTATAGATATTAAAATGAATACAAATACAAATGAAAATATTAACTTAACATAAGTTGTGATTGTATAAAATAAATATATCATTACAACACAAATTCCATTTATATATTAGACTGCTTTTGTTCTCATTGGGCACTCATTAAGTAGTTGCCAAAATTTCTACATCCAGGATTCGAAAATTAATGCATTCTTTTCGGAGCCTTGCAAAGTATTCTCCAACAGCATATCTCGATGCGTTCACCAGCAGGCCATATATACGACTATAATCAATAATCACAACGATAAAATGGAAGTAGAGTTTATCTTGAACGAGAGATTTTATAAATAAAACTTTTACCTAGTTTAAACTTATTCATTGAAAGTGCACATTATTTCCTGCAAATTTTCTAATAAAAATGACTATACGCAATTAAGTGCAGTAGTGCATGCTTCCTTACAGAACAAATTTAATTATTTTAAATGGATAAATAAGGCATTTTCTGTATTATTATTCTAGCTCAAATGTAATGCCGTGCATACTACAGGAGGCACGCCCCGGGAACATAAACAAACAAAAAGGTATGATTCTCTTTTTAGGAAATACGTGACAAATCAACAACAGAATGAATTATACCATTAGGTAAGTAAAAAACTAATAAGGTTTTTTCTGTTCTTTTTAGTTGGAAGTCAGATGATCAGCAACATTTGTTAAATGAATTATTCTTCAAAACACCACGTAAGTCTAGATCGCTTAAGGGTGTCACGTAAAATTATGAAAGAAAACTGCTCTTTGTACGTGACTGATATTGGATAAGAAGGTAGCTAATGCGTGTTTGCATATTTTATATATATGTTTACTGCTCATTTGGAACGGATTCAATAGTTAAGATTTTCTGTATAAAGCTATATCAACGTGGATTCAAATAAATGAAAGAATTTTCAATAGATATAATTTCGTATCAAATTAAAAAATAAGTGCATTTCTTTGCCACTAGGGCATAAATATTAAGCTCTACGATTTTGTGCCAATTGCTTTCCAAATCCATCCACAGCAATAATGGCTCTTAACTTAATGTTCCCAACTAGTACAGAAGTGGTTGTCTTGGTGGAAAATATTTGGGATCTCAAAGCGTGGTGAGACATTAAAATGAACAATATGCTTATTGCATAACACATTATGATGCTCAAGCACACACATACAGTTTGCTAAACAACCTTGATTTCGTTATTAATAACTTTCTATCCGTGTTACTTGTGACAAATATTTCGTCGATAATCAAATGGCAAAAACAATACGCTAATGTTTGCGCAACAGTCGTGCAAATCAAAGGAACAAATGGTTAGTTTTACGAGCTCACAATATATAACGCGATTAACAAGTAAAATATTATAATTATTTCTGTGCATACCATGAGCGGTACACCATCACAAAATAAAGAAACGGCGAATTGATTAGGTTAATGTTAACTAACTTATAAATGCAGAAATTAATAATATGTGTGTGTGGTAGTACTTAACTGGGTATTTATGAGTCCTGATGATGATCCTAGAAAGAAAGAAACAAGAATTAGCCAGTCAACGAAGATTAGATCATAATGAACGATGATGAAGCCTTCGGGAGAAAGGGACGAATCCGTACCCAGCCTAAAGGACGCCAAAATCGATGTGTACTAGGAAATGAATATCAATCAGATCTTTGCAAAACTGATAGTGCAATATAACCGCCAGTGAACGGTTATATATAGGCCTTTTCTGCCATAATATTGCGAAATATGTATTAAAAGAGGTGTTGCACTGTCATATATTGCGAAGTCCAACCTTGCATATAGGGAAATAACGTTTAAAATGATACCAACGTGTTCATCTGATTCATCTATATATATATATATATATATATATATATATATATATTATATATATATATATATATATATAGAAAAACCTAAAAAGAACACCGTTGTGTTTGTACTAATGCATTTAATTATGCCAAAAAATGTAGTTTTCCAGTTATTAGTCTGTTATTTTGCGACGTCGTTCGTGGAAGCGAAATACAAACCGAAATACGCTTTAAGCATTAAATATTCCTATTTATGACCAGCTATCAAGTGATTGCAATGGTCATTGCGATATGAGAAAAATAATTGTTTTGGCATATTGACATATAGACGTAAAATTTTACGTTTTGGCTAAATCAACAATAATTGAATAACACAGAGAACTTGCTTTCGCAAATTCAGAAATAATATTTAGACTCAATTAAAGCCAAAGAATTTCACAATTATTTCTATTTCCATTATTATAATATAAGTGTTTAAATCGAATTTATTATATCTTGATAAGAATGAAAAATATATGTTAATACCAGAATTAGTAACATAGTTTTCATGCTACAGGTTATAAAAATATATAAATTCTTTAAAATTTATTTTAGTTTGCAAAGAATATGCATCAGCAACTAATATTATATTTTTTCCATATAGACTTGAATAATTTAGTGCTTTCAATGTTGATGATTTAACACGTTAAAAGGACGGCTGAGTCATCCAAATTAATGATTAGACATTAAATTATAAATATTATTGGTTTTATTGTACCATCCGAATGTCTAAAACAGTGATTGATAAAGAATAAATAGGCATAAAATGAAATTGAGCTAATGAGACTCCCAAAAAAATAATATACCAAAAAATTTCTTCTCAAATAATGCCAAAAATTACACTTTGGATAATTTTTAAGTCCCTACTACTTAATGCTAAATTGTAATGTAGTATTATATAAAAGGTCTTCCGCAAGATAAATTCAATAAAACTGACAATAAAATCGAATATTATTTACGTTTTAGATAGGTGTTATTATAAATTTTAAACTTTATACTTTAACCAAAATGGCTTTATATCTATCACTTTAAATTATATGGCTTGTTCACGTAAACATATATGCAGCATCATTTACTGCAATATGTTGAACGAATACTCTGTTAATTGTTAAAAGGTTGCACGTGCAATAAGTAAATTTTGAATCGGCATTTGTGAATGACATGGGTCACGATTGCCTACCCGTTATTGTAGACCTGTCCCAAATTTTATGTTTGCGATTTCTATCCACTTATAAACAAGGTAAATTCGATACTGTAGCATTAGAGGCTTTAACATCTGCTCCATAGCCAGTTTCATTGGAAATTTGAAAATACTTAATAATTGGTAATGCAGAAATGGTTTTCCTAGTGTGACCAAAATTTAGAGTCCCCTCATATTCTGTCTATTTATAAGTGAAGTCCAAATGATATTATAATTCTATATGTTTTAACAAATGACCTTAAACCAGGCTAATTTGAATCGGGTAAAGATTTCATACTCAGTATTTTGGATGAGTATTTCATAGTGAAAAACCAACATAAGCTAATAATTACGGCCAACAATTTGCAGTAGATCCACAGACTTTAACATATGCTCCATAAGAAGGTTAGTTTCAAATAGGCAAATGAAGACTACTTAGTAATGTAAATACGTACCTCATAGCATATCCCACAATTCATGTGCTGATATATTCTGTCCACTAATAAATGGGTTCCAATTTGTTCTGTAGATCTATATTCTTTAAGACCTATTCACTAGACAGTTTCATTCGATTTTAGCAAATGACATACAATTGGTTTTGCTGATCTGTATTTAATAGTAACGCTTGCTCTGTAGACAATTTCAATCAACGAGAGTAAAAGAATCACTTTTGTTATAATATATTCGCATTTCTAATTTTAAATCAACCTTAAGGTTCTGTCACATTCCATATATTGATACTTGAAGTCAATTTGATACATGGCCACGAAATGTATAATATATACTTGGAATTTTAAATTTGTATTTCATAGTGCAATTCTTCATTTCTAGGTGTCGATGTATTTAATCTACTGATGATGGAATTACAATTGCTCCTGTGTACCTGTAGGCGTCTACATTTTCTCCATGGCCCCGTTCATTTGATATGAGCAAATAATCTACACAAAATATTTCCTATTGTAGACATTTTCTTCATGTGTGCAACATATTCTGCCCAATGATATTCGAAGTCCACCTGGTGCTGAAATCATGTGTGTCCTACCACCTGCCCCAAGGCAAAGCTAATCTGACAAATGTGAATGAGGCACACTTGGTATTGGAGAATTTTGTTTCAATGTTTCGGGTTTTCTGAACTATAAGCTGGGTAGGACTTAATAAAGAAAACACAAAGGCTTCACTATTGTTTCCACAGCCATGTGTATCCATCCAGAGTGAATGATGAACTCATGGCATTTTAGATCCGTATTTCATATTGCAATCATTTTTTTCAGTTGCCGACATCTTTCTACTAACATATGTGGTCCACTTGTTTCTGTTTATGTATAGGCTTTAATACCTGATTCATACCCATCTTTATATACCAAAAGTAAATGATGTAAACCAAGTTATACAGATCAGATTTTCACAGTTTAATCCCAATCTCAAGTTATGCGTTACCTTCTGTTTACTGATATTTAATAAAGACGAAATATAGACTTTACCAGTTGCTCGACAACCATGTTTATGTGATCGGAATTAAGAATGTACTCTTAGTATTTTGGGCCCATTTTTCATATTGTGCATAACTTCTGAACTTTGATAATTTATGTCAATTGATTCTGAATATACTTTGTCTTCGCTATTCGCTCAATAGCTCTGGTTATCCGACCTGAGTGAATGATGCGCCTGTTATAATATTGAACCGTATTTCATAATGCAACCCCAATAAATATTTGTACGAGTTCTTCTATCCAATGATGTATTAGTTCCAATTGATACTGATAATATGAAGGCATAACTACATGCCCCATAACCACGTTTTATTGACCAGTTTAAACGATGTAAACGTGATAACTTAAATCAGTATTTCATAGTGTATACCTCATCTCTCTTTGTTCGACGCCATTTTTACATTGATACTTAAAGTCCAACTGAAACTGGAGTGATGGAGACTTCAGTAATTTATCCTTAATTATATTTATGATAGAAGAGAGAATGATGCAGACTTGGAATTGTAGATCGCTATTTCTTAGTGTAACCTGTATCATATCTACACCGAAAGTCGAGGTCCACTTGATACTAAAGATATGAAGATACGTCACATGCTCTATAGTCATATTGATATAACATGATTCTATGATGCACATCTTTTAGTGAACATCTTCTAGCTCCCTTTATTTTCTTAAATAATGGAACAATACGTCCTCTCTTTCTTAATCAAAGAATATATATATCATTTCCAGTATTATTTAAACTTTGAAATAAAACATGAGTCATTTAACAGAATAATCGGACCAACCATAGTCATTCCAGACAAACTATAATGATTCGCGAAATATTTGTGACACGCGATTCCTAATCTATTAATTGAATTCTTATTTCAATAGTTTATGGCATTATATAGGTAGAAGGATGAGGAAATAAGCGAAAGAACTCGCTTAATTGTAACCTTCTAAGAACAAAATTATTAAGATTAAAAACACGCGTAATCAAACTACGCACGTTAACATTCGATTACAGTTTACCGAAAAAAATAGAGAGAAAAGGAGTGCGAAAGAAAGAGATGACAAGAATCTCTTACGAGAAGCGATAATATAGTAATTTTGAAATACATAACTCGTTGGAAATTTCGATAAAAAAAACTGCATTACATAAAGGCATAAAGCAGATAAAATCGGATAGAATGAAATTAAATAGGAAGGAGTAAGAATGAATTATTGATAGAAGAAGCCAAAATAAGTTGAGATATTACAATTTTAGCAATGCAGATGGCATCAATTTAAAACGCAATAGTTCTACATCCTTGTTAACCACAGCATATTTGATATCATGGACTCTCACTAATTTTATCATTATCTCTGATTCATCTAAATCACATTTTCTGTAGACGCATAAAGCTTCATCAAATAGTAGACCTAAAGTAACTTTTGCACTCGTTACATTCATGGCATCACCTCTAGATCTGATTTCAATTAATTCCGAAATATATCCAATCAATCTAACGCGATTGAACATACAAAATTGTTTACAGACATCGCTTTCTATCTGAGAGTCCATTTCCTGTGATTGTTTTGCTGAATTTGACCATATTGGCGCGGCGTTCTATGTACTCCTCGGCTAATGTTCGTGGAAAATGACATTTATATGAATGATACATAATCGGATATCTTCATTTTATTTTTTACTACGAACTCGTAAATAAAACAAACTGTAGTTCTAAAATTCATGATTTTATGTGGTCATAATATAAAAGATTTTAAACATCGAAATATTGGAAGTAAATAAATAAAAGATATATTCATGACATATGAATAACCGATGAAACTTATTGAAAAGATCATGAAGGACACAATAATCAAACTTGATTAGTAAACGTACCAGGTAGGACTTGAAAAGCAATTAAGGAAGCAAAACATTTTGGAATTAACAAATTTCATGTTTAGTATAAATATATGACAAACCTTGCAATAATTATAATCTTATGTCTATTGAGAAGAAACATGCGTCCAATAAGTTGCAAAGAGGAAGGCTTAGAATGAAGTTCAAACATTGACAGGTTTAGTGATCGGATCAAGTCAAACATTCACAGGAGACGGGCCATCACACAGACTGGGATGGCTTCAAATGCACTGTGGCAGGCAATCGCAGAATAAATGCAAGGTTAATTAGGAAATCTTTTGAAGCAACATTCACAAAGGATGTCAAGAATGGAACGGCTGCAGAAAAATATTTAGCCTAATATTTAGCATATCACTTTAAGTGAATTGGAATAATTATGTTTCGCCAAACTTTATAAATTGCTAACTAAGCTTACGCCGAAACCTTCAAATTTACATAATGATAAGGACTTTAATTATAATTCTCCATAAGTTGTAGTGCATCTAAAAATGTTAGTTATAATTTGGCGGATGATTGTACAATACGAGGTGTACGTCAATGATACTTCTTGTCTAAACACAGTTAGTAAAGTATTCAAATAAACAATTGTCAAAACTAAATATGATTTACTTTTCTCGTCATTGACGTGTAAAATTATGTTTGGATGGTTTATGCCTGGTGGTAAATATAGTTATGAACAGAAATAAGTAAAATTATCGCACATTCTGGCAAAAAATATAATATCCTATTATTTTGCAGTATTGGCGATTAGCGTTTTAAAAAATTATTTTAAAATTTAAATGGTATGACATATTTTCTTATGAAAAACTTGAATTTAGACGTGTACTTCTAGGTCTGCTTAAAATATTCCAAGTAGCCTTTATGATTTAACGCCACGTTTTCCATTATTTTCAAATAAATTTATATATATTTTTGAAAGAATAAATGTCATAAGAGTATAAATATTTGATCTCGTAATTGCCATTGAAGAAATACAAAGTAAGGATATACATTTAATTAATTTTGTCCTTATTTGTTGATTACTTGTTAAGACAAATAAATTTTACTTTATGTCTCAACTAAAAAAATTTAGGAACGAAATCTTGAAAGTTTAAAACGTTTTCACGGAAGTTATTACTATTCGTTAATTATTTATTTTATTTAAAAAAATTTTTATATTATAAATATATATTTCGATTCTAAAATGCAAGAGGTTAAAAAAATATTTTAACATGGGCAATCGCAAAGAAACCTTAGATTGTACAGCTATATAATTGATTTTATTGTCATAATAATCAACATCATATAGTTTTTTCCTCAAAATAACAATAAATAGATGAATTTGCACTAAGCGAGTGTATACTACAACCATCGTTTCGCAGTGAAATTATCACTAAAACATAATTATATATATATATATATATATATATATTATTTAATATGGGTATTTTTTAATTGCATTTGATAAAATTTCCTTTGTGTTATTACCACTAAAAATATGTTGAGATCTGCTCAGATGGAAATATATCGAATGGATGATATAATGCCAAAACGAACCAATAAGGTGAATAATGTCTAATGCCGTTAAATAACGTGATTAAATTTTGAACAAAGGCATTTATTTGAATAATAGCACAGCATGCAAAAGACCTAAGTTTTCCGTTATTAATCGTTAACATTATATTGTTTTTCAAAAACCTTATTTATCTTAAAAAAATTATAGGTTAGACGTATATTATATAACAAACTTTTATTGACAAAATATATCAATACTTGCAGTATTCAAATGCTAAATTTGGTCTACGAGTTGTGTTCGAGAATAAAAAACTTACATAAATGTTGCCACAAGGAGATTCAACATAAGCAGTTGAGTCAGATTCACGAAAATTGCGCACATTATAACGCCAAGTTTTCTGCTAGACACTTGAGGACATTGATTCTTTTTTACACATGCGTCATCTAAATTTTATATATGAATGCAAATATGAAAGATTACTTATAAGTACTATCAAAATTTAAAAAGAAATTATGCGAAAAGAAAATCGAGTAAAATTAAAATAATCAATGTTTGCACGGGTGGTGGTAATGTTTCGTTAAATCTAGTTTGTGAGCTTGAAGTAAACACTAAATTCATTTTATTTAATCAGTCGTCGAACAACACGGAAAAACTACCGTCAATCGCACGCACTAATGCGTTTCGACCTTCTATGATCATCAACAGAGTACGAGGGAAAACTGACAAGCGAAGATCAAACCGCAATGCATATATATGAAAAGCAAATTTAGATATGTAGCTCTCACCTCAAGTAGTCTTGCATAATTTGTACTTGATCCTCGCAAGTCAGTTTGCCATAATATTATGTTGATGATCATTGAAGTTTAAAACACGACAATGCTAAGTTGTTCGACGACTGGTTAAATACAATGAGATTGATGTTTTGATCAAGCTCACAAGCTTGGTTTAACAAACCGTAGTAAAATCAATGATATTGATTTTTTAACAAGACCTGTAGAAAAACAATTCATGACTTTTGAGATTAAAATTTAAACGAAATCGATTCTAAAATAAAATGAACCAGCACCCTGCACGAAGCCACGACTAATCTACGGCTCTTCCCTATCTTCACATCTAAGAACGCAGATAAAGAGCATACTCAATGAAAATATAACCACTTGCAACCAGACAGTAATCTATTAGATAGTACCCACCATCAAAGATCGTGAAAACCTCCTTTGTAAGGCCATCAAGTTGAAATTGTTGCGCAACTCTTATGCAAGTTAACTGAATTATTGGAATTAAACAGCTCCAGGTTACATCGAGTCGAGTTAAAAATAACAACCACGTTGAGGATACGTTGTATCTGGAGTTACACAACTTATTGACTCTCTGCATCATGTTCTTATGCGTTTGTTCAATCAGTCAGTTTTGCAGTACTATTTTTGTAAGGGAATATTGCATCTCTTGATACACATGTTACCCACAACTTCATAACATGACAATTGCCATCCTTACTTGATTTTTATGAGCAAACTTCAAGAAGGATTTGTTTCACTTTTATTATCTATATTTACGCGTGACCAGTGTTTATCCTTGTCGTGTTTTTTCTGTAAATTACTTGCTCAAAATTTATTTACATTCTTCCTCTACCTCATACATTGCGACTATCTACGCCTGGCTAGCAATTCGAGTTGCAGCTGTGAGTAATTTTGTTTCATATTACAGATGAAGCGGTGACTTGACCATAAACCATTCATTGTTTGAGGGGTTTTCGACAGTTCGTCCATTTCTGCAACTCCAACTGCCATAAAGTTAATTTTATTTAGTCTTGATATTTGACGCCACGAGACACACCAGCAAAACCGTTGTACCTTTAATGAAATATTTTTTTTAATAGCCTTATACAATACGACTGTCTAATCATTGTCAAATATTTGTGTATCAATCTTGAGCATTTTGGCATCCCATCAAAGTGTGGACATTGCTCGCATTGAAATCAAATCGGTAGTTAGAAAATTCTACACAGCATGGCACATTCTATGTTTTTGAATGCATTATATTACTTCATGAAATAACATGCTTTGTTTCCAATACTGAGTGCATACTCACTCTGTTTGATTCAATCAAATTAGTTTCATTCCAATAATTGTATATGCTGCAGCAGCTCTTCCGATAAACTTTCCTCATTGCGCCCAGCAAAATTACATTCTCCGCAGTATGCTACCATAAAAAGGACCACAAATTCTTTTCACCTTGAAGATTTTACACATTTTCTAAATGATATATGATTGACTGTTTGTAACTTACTTCATTTTGACGAATTATAAATAGGTTTAATAAACTTTATTAGATAAAATGCACAGATCAATTTGGCACAAATCAGTTAAGTGACATTTCTACAGCCCTAGCACCTATAAATATACAATTTAATTTTTATATCTTTCTTCATGGAAAGTTCAGAAACTAACACAAGCTAAATTCCAATTGTCTTGTTACTCGAAAATATTTCGGCAACCATATGAGTCTGTCATTTCCAATTCACCCATCATCACAAATTTCAAAATAAAATAAACAAATAAACCAAATGATAAATAGTAGCGTGCAACATGCGTGTGATATCTTTATCCAACTAAGTAAAACTAGAGTGGCTGAATATGGATTTACTATTTAAATGTGTTAGACTATTGGTTTCAAACTCACCTTGTGAAATAATGTTACTGATGTCGCCCTATAATGGTCGAGAGGGAAGTCCATCATATTCGCGACATACGTCATTACCTCGTGTCATGTTAAGTGATAATATTAGAAAGAAGGCAAGCTGTGGACGTATGAAATTTCCTTCAAAACACTCCAGTTGTTCTGAAGATTTGTTTGTTAAAAACCACCTATGTCATATCATCAACTAGGCGTTCATACACGTGCAGGTAATATTAATTGGTATGACTATGGAATTTTCGACTACTGAGATAATATGACTGTGGTTGAAATATAAATAAATAGCTCGGCCACAATTACGAGCCGCGGCTATTCGGACAAAATTTAATGTGAACCAAACAAGTAAAACCCGGCTTAGTTAACAATTTTCAATTCCTATTTTATGCAATGTAAATATTTTTCTGAAGAAATCGTATAAGCAAATCTTTCCATTAAAATTATATTCAAATTAATTTAATCTGGCGAAATTGTGTCTAACTTTCAACAATAAATCGGCGATGGCAATTAGTTTATTAAGTTTGGAATTTTTCATAAAATAGATGCATGAAAGAAAGCATAATGTGTTGCAAAGTTAAAAACTGATGTAAAATTTTGGATTTAGTATCAACGCGATGTATTTCATATACCGACGCGAATGTTACCAGGTTCAAATCCTGGTTGGGGCATTTGATCAGATCTGGACGAAATCTATCCGTATTATCCATAAAGATAACATGCGAGGGAAACATTTGTACATGTAGTAGTAAAAACTTAATCTATTAATGATAGAATAATCAGATCTCAAACATCACTTTGTAATAAAATAATAATGGCCTCTGCACAAAAACAAAGAAGATCACATACACGAAAAACACACACACAATACATGCATACACTCACAAATTAGCAAACATTAAACAAAAATAAGAAATATAAATAACGTTTAAATTTAGACAAGTTCTCATCTATATAATTAAACAAACATTGGTTTTGCGGTCGGTGATAAAAATCTTGATATAAGGACCTGAAACATTCATTACTTACATATGCCAGTATAAACTAAGAAATGCATAGTGTAGAAATGGAAATTCATCCAGTAGACCGGTTTCGTCCTTATTGGGAGCTCATCGTGTACTGGCCATAATTTGCCGCGAACAGGGCTGGAACCTGGGCACGTCTGTTTCGGAATCTGGTGCTGTAACCACTGGAGCTCCTATGGCATCCATTTAGACGCAAAGTTCCAACTAACCATCCACAATCTTTCATTAATGAATAAACACCACACTACAAGGGGAAGTTGTATTGAAATGAACATTCATATAATTAGTCGAACATTGGTTTCGCGGGCGGTGATAACAATTACTAATTGATGTTCGTTTAATTATATAACTTTTCATTTCAATACCACCTCCCCTTGTAGTGTGGTGTTGGTTCAGTAATGACAGATTGTGGATGGTTAGTTGGATCTCTGTTTCTAAATGGATGCCATACGAGCTTTACCTAAAGTAAATGAGACTAACCAAGTTACACTATTTAGTATATAACTGAAAACGTTTTGTAGTGTGCGGTAGGGTTGCTCAGTGGTTTGAGCACCAGATTCCGAAGCAGAATTGCCCAGGTTCCAGCCCTGTCCATGGCAAATTATGGCCATTACACGATGAGCTCCCAATAAGAACGAAACCAGTCTACTGGATGAGTTTCCTTTTCTTCACTATACAGTTCTTATTTTATACTGGCATATGTAAGTAATTAATAAGTCAGGTGCTTATATCAAGATCACAACTTTGGTTATAGTAATATTAATAGTAAGTTCTCATCTGTTCAATCAAATGAAATCCCGGAATTTATATAACTAAAAATTGTAATTTTCAGCAGAGGATTCTTGAATAAAATGGTAATTATCCGTCTTATACATAAAATTTGTTATTAAGATTTTTATTTCCTTAAACATACTGTAAATATATTGTGATTCTGTAGTTTAATACAGTTCGTTTTCCAGTTTATATGGTGTATGTTTTAAATTTTGAGCATTTTGAATTTTCAGTTTCAACTTTAAATCTAAATCAAAACATAAAAGCATCCACCACATTAAATATTTGAAAAAAATTTAATTTGCCATTAAAGGAACAATAATATGCCATGAGCGACTTCAGTTACGCAAAAGATAATTTGCATAATTTTACAACAAAATTTTCCCGGATTAAATAATGACCAATAAGTAGAAACTTAATCTACAAGATTATTAATCCATACAACTAGTGAGATTTACTTATGTACATGAGACTAATTGCACATATTTATGTGATGCGATATCTTTTTTTTTATATTGTACATTTTCCAATATTATTATTTGATGGAACATGTGTGGTTTGAATCCAAATAAAGATATTCTATCCTATTCTATTCTATTCTATTCTATTCTATTCTATTCAAAATTGATTGCGCGGGCGGTGATAAAATTTAATATAATAAAAATTACGCACTTGATATAAACACCTGAAATATTAAATACATAAATTTGTCAGTAAAAACTAAAAAGTTTATAGTTTAGAAATGGCAATTCATCCAGTGGTCTAGTTTTGTCCTTATTGGGAACTCACCAGGTACTGGCCTAAATTTGACGCAGACAGGGCTCGAATCAGGGCACGTGTGCTTCGGAATCTTGTGCTCTAATTACTGAGCCACCCAGCTGCACAATAGTCTTTTTTTTAGGTAGAGTTTGTATGTCATCCATTTAGACGAAGGTACCAATTATTCAATTCAACACCACTTCCCCATGTAGTGTGATTTCTGCTCAATATTGAGAGATTTGGGATGGTTATTTAGAACATTGGGTCCAAATGTATGGCATATCAGATCCACATAAAATTAAAAAAGACTAAACGTGAAATATTAATTAGTATATAACTAAAAATGGTGTGCAGTGTGCGGCAGGGTTGCTCAGTTGTTAGAGCATCAGATACCGAAGCAGACGTGCCCAAGTTTGCGCCATTTCCGCAACGAATTCTAACCAGTACGTGATGAGACCATAATAAGAACGAAACTGATCTACTGTATGAAGTGCCTTTTCTATAATTAACCATAATTATATTAAAGTGAAAAATGCATGTACATAATGGATCAGGAATTTGTATCAGGATCACATACTTGATTATAGTATTCTAGACAATACACTGAATTAATTTCTTCAAACAGTGTATATTCTATATCTTTATATATATATATATATATATATATATATATATATATATATATATATATAATTTAATAGTACTCAGTCAAGACAAAACACACCCTCGACCAGATTCAATTGTAATTAACCAGTCAACAAATAACATAGCGAAACTTCCGCAAGTCGCATGCACTGACACGTTCCGACGTTCCATGATCATTATCAGATTACGGTGGAAAACTGAATAACGAAGATCAATCTGCATTGCATATATATGGAAAGCAAAATTAGATATGCGTCCATCACATCTATTAGTCTTGCGTACATTTTAATTGACTGGAAATGTCGGCTGCAAAATTACTATGCAGTTCTGAACATTAACTGTTTGCATCGTTCGCCACACACATATATTTCGGTTAATAAAATTTACCATTAATTGTTCGCGCGGGTATTGATAATAATTATTTAAATCAAATTTGCGAGATTACAGTAAGCAAAATCACATGGCATATAACATGTCGATGAATAAAAAAAACAAAACTACCATCAGTTGCACGATTTGATGTGTTTCGACCTTTCATGATTATCACCAGAGTACGTCAGAAAACTGACAGGCAAGGATCAATCCGCATTGCATATATATATATATATATATATATATATATATATATATATATATATATATATATATATATATAGAAAATTATCTCGAAACTTGATTTAAAGAATTATTTACCAACACTCACTTTAAGCAATTAATATTTAATTGTATTTCTATATATATATATATATATATATATATATATATATATTTGTGAAAAGCTAAAACAATAGTTTTTCGATTGCATAAAAATTGTCAAGCGGACATTTCCAATCACGTACAATGTTTTCAAGACTACTAGATATGAGAGCCACATACCTAATTTAGCTTTTCATATATATACTGTGCGGATTGATCCTTGAAAGTCAGTTTGCCGCCGTACTCTAATGATGATCATGGAAAGTCGAATGCGTCAGTAGTTTTGCTAAGTTCTTCGATGACTGTTTATATAAAATGGGATTGGTGATTACTTCACGATCGAATATTTGAATTAAATTATTGTTGTCACCACCCGCGTAAGCATTAAATACTTATTTGTTTTGCTTAAATCTTCAAACGGTTAATATTCGTGACTTCAGAGAAATTGTGCATCCGGCGTTTCTTATCAAGTACAGTGAATGCGTGACTATAAGAGATGAGAGCCGCATATCTATTTTTTTCTTTCAAAATTGATGTAATGCGGATTGATCCTCGCTTGCCAATTTGCGCCTTACTCTAAAATTAATCATAAGAGGTCAAAACGCGTCAGTGCGAGCGACTGGTGGTAGTTTTGCTATGTTTTTCACGACTTGTTGAATACAATGTGATTGGTGTTTGCATCCAGCTCGGAAACTAAATTTAAGGAATTGGTACCACAACTCGCTCAATAAAGTAATGTTTAATTATATTGCCTTTGCTTGTATATGTGAGAGGGAAAGCTGCAAACAATTAATGTTCGCGACTGAATATTAATGTTACAGATGACATTTCCTTGCAACTATAATATATGCGAGAATACTAGAGATGCGAGCCGCATGTCTAATTTTGCTTTCCATATGTATGCAATTCGGATTGATCCTCGCTAGTCAGTTGGCTGCCGTACTCGAATGATAGTCATGAAAGGTCGAAAAGCCTCAGTACTTGCGATTGGCGGAAGTTTTGCTATGTTGTTCGACGACTGGTTAGTAACATTGTGATTGGTGCATTCTTGAAGCTCGTAAACTTGATTTATAGTTTTGTTACGACCACGCGCGTAATCAATTAATGTTTAATAATATTTATTTTGTGACTATTTATGATAATATCTTTCTACATATACGTCAATTAAACTTATCTTTACAGAAGCTTTCATTGTATGTTATGTGTAAATGATTTTCCCAATGCATAGATTCAACTTTTTTGACGTTATGTTATATAATTCAATTTTAATAGCAAATTTTTAAGGCTTGTGCCTATTTTATTTTTTTGTCTTGTGTCATCAACGTTTTAATATTAACTGGCGTGCAATAATTAACTATTTGGCTGAACATAGGATCATTAACTGCTTTGTTTTTTGCATGTTGGTCCACACAATAAGAATTAAAAATCAATTGACATGTCATGCTTTAATATATCAAATTATTAATTGAAATACAAAGGAGTTATGACGTCTATAAATCATCAGGAATTATGAATACCTTATCTACATTTCAGTTATCAGTAGCTAATGAAGCCTGCATCTTACGAGTTTATAGACAAGTTTTTAATATTTCCTTCAGAACCGCGTTTTGATAATCATTTAGAAAATTAAAGCTTAACGGCTACAAAATGTATAATTGCGTGAATTAAATACCAGTTTTTTGAGGAATATATTATAAAAGGTCATTAATTTATTATTTGAAATCTAATTAGTTATCATCCGCGTAAATACAACACTACGTTTTTCAAAGCTGATACTATTATTAGCATTTGGCAGAATCGCAAATATAAGCGTTCAACGATATTCAAAATTTTTAAGCAAACTAAATCAAGTATATGGCTTTATTCTTTCTATAATTAAAGTAGAATAATAAATTAATCAGTTCGTCATGACGTCAATATTTATGCATTAATTTATTATGCTCTAACGTCGCTTTATCTCTGAATCAATCTTCATTAAATACCTAGTTACGCTTCAATTGTAAACGAGAAAAGTAACCCTAATCGTAGTGGGGATGATTAGTGAAAACATATCCGGCTTTTTAGTAAATCCATATTACCCTTTCCAAAAGTAAAAAGAAAATGAAATTTTATCAGATACATGAACCGTTTTTTATTTTCTTTTTAAGTATACGCAAATAAACATCTCTTTATAACTAAATTGATAGACAAAATAGGATGGAAAAATTTAATCATAGATTGAATGAGAAATAAGGGAATAAACAATCAATTTCGTACTTCACCTCCAGATCGAGTCCAATGCCTGAACATGTTTCTTCTTCCTGCATAAATCCGACTGCAATGTGTTTATCGATAAAGCTTCGTATGTGGCTAAGTCATTTCGATTATTGCATTCGGAAATGTTACTAAATGCTACATCTGGAGAACAAACGTGTGAAGTTTCAGAGATGTGTTGCGCAATTGCAGACCTGTATTTACCATTTGATTTTACCAAATTCTTCTCTGTCATTGTTCCTCTCTATGTCTAACTTTGCGTGTGTGTGTGCCTTTTGCAGAAAACGAACAACGCACAGACATCACGTTACCCTGATTTCATTTTATAACTGTGTAAATAAAATTTCGTGTCAGACGCACCTGACTTAAGTTACAAGGAGGAATTCATTGTTTTTATTGCTCAATCAAAAACATCACTGTGCAGTGTTAATTGTTAACTGGCATTAAATGTGCTAGATGCAAAGCGCGGATAAATAAATTGAATTATTACATCCACCTAAAACGAACGGTTACGTTCGGAGAAAATGCAATCCCTGCGAAACTTTCTTTCTTTTGTTGTGTCGTAGTTTAGATTTGAACAAGGCTCGACTAAATTAGAGTGAAGCGCCAAACTTTTAAACTGCTAAGTTATTTGTAGACTCCGAAGTGCACAGCTAATTGGAATACCAACATTGCAGTCAAACGTTGTCAATTAAGCGCGAAGCAATTTCAACCGTCCAGATTAATTACCTAGTTTCAAGATTGTTTCAAATCACTAGAAATAATAGCACCGAAATGCTTGTTGGGCAGCAAACAAATTTAGATTCTAATCGCGCGGACAAGGCGAAACTTGGTCAATTAAATTTGAAAAATTGCGATCTATGGCTGTATTATTATGGGTCAGCGCATCGAACGGCCAAAACGCTGCCTGAACTAAGTGAAATGGATTTAAAATTATTCAATTATCATCAAATACGCCAATGGAACAAAATGATGGCGGCCGGCACTGGAGGTGATGGAATATCCCGGGCTGGTGCGAAGTTTAACAAATCCCAACCAGCACCGATGGAAACCAGCTACGAACGACAGTTCGGAGAGGCGAACGTCTTCTTTCCGAACAAGCGCAACGGTGCGTCGCTACCCGACTTGACAGCAGAGGCCGAGAATCAGACGCCACCATACGCTGATCCAAAGGCATTTAAAGCAATACCTTTCTACCAGCAGAAGTATCACAGCTTTCTTCTTCACGTTTACGGCATGCCGAAATGGTATCGGCAACGAATTCAAGGTTGGTTTGCTTTCTACGCTTCTACTGTGTCAGTTTTATCCCAGTCCTACCGTGCAACGCACAAATTGCGAATGTGCACACGAGATTATACTTTCCGTTCATGCTGCCTTTGGTTTATCCTTCTGGTCACAACTGAACTAATTTGTTACTAGGTTCGCAAAACCTAATACATACTTGCATATATATTAGTTCTTCGCAACAAACAGTATTTAGCTGTAATATATTGAATTGAATGATGTCATGCTTACCGCGAAATGTGATAACTGATATCGATGAAGGCCAGAGTGTATGGTTTAACTGGAGTAACAGGTGTTCGGAAATTCTTGTAATTCTCAATTTGGGTGAACTTTAGCATAAATTTATATCCATCAGGTTGGTATCATGTACCGACTCGGAAACCATAGTGTTAGTATCCGGTACTCATCGATTTCAAAAAGGTATCAGTTACTAACACAATAGCCATAGTGTTAGTATCCTTTACAGACTCGGTATATATATTATATAGTGTGAGTTAGCATTGAAGTCGTATTGTCGTTGACTTCAGATTATGTTAGCTTCACTATTACAGGTTTACACATTAGTCTAAGAGATTGTACCGTCCTATTATTCCACATTCTTCTACCAAATATATAGTGGTTAAAGGGCGTAATACCGGCTCCTACTGATGAGTCGCCAGTAAGCACGAAACGAATGTGCATGAGATTATACTTTCCGTTCATGCTGCCTTTGGTTTATCTTTCTGGTCACAACTGAACTAATTTGTTACTAGGTGTGCAACACCTGATAGAAAATTGTTTATATATTAGTTCTCCACAACCAACAGTATCTAACTGAAATATATTATGTGTTTGAAAATTTATTATTAGTGAAAATTTGAAATTGGCGTTGATCTTAAGTTTAAAAGGTAATCTGGCTGTACGAAATGACGTCTGGAGGAGAATGTAATCCGATTTATTACCCAATAGGTAAGGCATTCTTTTATTTTATTTAATTTAACAAAAGAAATTAAATATGATCAAAGACAGGCAATTCTGTAAATTATTTCTTCCAATTCTGCATTTCCCACACCGCGACAATTGAGTCAGACAGGTTGGTTTTTTTTGAATTGATTGTTAATGCCGCATGCTTACTTGCACCGATAGTTTCATTAAAGATTCGATTAATCACAATTTCCAATTTCGTTTTGTCTTCAATCGGGCTTAGTTTGTATTCCTCCCAATGGAAATGCGGTTCTATCACATCTTTTCCAATGGTTAGTATGAACGATGTTGAAGCCTTCGGAAGAAAGGAACAAATACAAACCCAGCCCGATCGAAGACAAAACGGAAATGGAAATTGTGATCAATCGGATCTTTGTGAAATTGTCGGTGCAAAGCTACAACCCGCGTATGCAAAACGCGGCATTGGCAATCAAATTTCAAAAAAAACATACTGCTTGCCTCAACTGACAGGGTGTCGGAAATGCAGAATTGGAATCAATAATTTACAAAATTGCCTGTCTTTGATCACATTTAATTTCTTTTTTTAAATTAAATTAAATAAAAGCATGCCTTACCTATTAGGTAACAAATCGGATTACATTCTCCTCCAGACGTCATTTCGTACAGCCAGATTACCTTTTAACCTTAAAATCAATTCAAATTTCAAATTTTCTCACGTAATATATTTCAGTTAGATACTTTTGGTTGCGGAGAGCTAATGTATATGCAATTTTGTATTATGTGTTGCACACCTAGTAACAAATTAGTTCAAATATGAATAGAAGGATAAAACAAAGACAGCACGAAAGGAAGGCATATTTTCATGTTCACATTCGTTTCGCGCTTACTGGCGACTCATCAGTTGGAGCCGCTATTACGCTCTTTATACAATATGTATTTGGGTGAGGAATATGGAAATATCTGACATTAAGATCTCATATACGAAGGTCTAAACTTTCACTAGTGGAGCTAACTTCATATAAAGTCTTCGACAATGCGATTTCAAAGCTAACTCACAATATATAATATATATATGTATATATATATATATATATATATATATATATATATATATATATCGATCCTGTATGGGGTACAAACACAATGGTTATTGTGTCAGTATCTGATACCATTACTATATTTGCCCAATTAGCACTTAGTACCAACACTATGGTTGCCGAGTCGGTACATGGTACCAATACAATGGATTTCAAGGTATGCTAGATTTCACTAAAATTGAGAATTACAACTATTTCTTAACACGATACGAATGTGCACGAAATTACACTTTTCGTCCATGGTGTCTTTGGTTTATCCTTCTGGTCATATTTCAAATAATTTCTTACTAGGTGTGAAACATCTAGTACACAAATGTATATATATTAGTTCTCCGCCACATAGAGTATCTAACTGTTATATATTTAATTAAATGATGTCATGCTTACCGCGAAATGTAAAAACTGATATCGTTCAAGCCTAGATTGTATGGATTTGCTGCGGTAACAGGTGTTCAGAAATAGTTGTAATTCTCAATCTTGTTGAACTATAGCATACATTGATATCAATCATGTTGATACCATGTACCTTTTCGGTACTATAATGTTGGTATCGGTTACTAACACAATAGCCATAGTGTTAGTATCCTTTACAGACTCGGTATATATATTATATAGTTTGAGTTAGCGTTGAAGTCGTATTGTCGTGGACTTAGATGTATGTTAGCTTCACTACTGCAGGTTTACACATTCGTCTAGGAGATTGTACCGTCCTATTATCCCACATTCTTCTACCAAATATATAGTGGTTAAAGGGCGTAATACCGGCTCCTGCTGATGAGTCGCCAGTAAGCACGAAACGAATGTGCATGAGATTATACTTTCCGTTCATGCTGCCTTTGGTTTATCCTTCTGGTCACAACTGAACTAATTTGTTACTAGGTTCGCAAAACCTAATACATACTTGCATATATATTATTTCTCCGCAAAAAACAGTATTTAACATATCAACCATTTTCTACTGATTCGAGTAAACGTGGTTTTATACCGCAGTATATTCCAGATTATCGGAAGAATTTCAATGACATAATTGTAGTCAAATAGGGTTCCACATAAAGCAGCGTATAATCTCGATATTTAAAAAAACACACTTTTAATTGAATTCCTATAAATATTTGAACAATTGCAATAATCAATTGTAAATGATGTATGACATGATTTTGACGGAATTTGGATAAAATCGAGAAATCTAGCCTTATTACTGATTTCACGTGATGTAATCTTTGTGGATGATTTAATTATTTTAGTCAAATAATGTGGACTTGGTGCAAGCGACAACTTCACACACTTCGATTTTGTTCAAGTTGGTAATTAGGAAGGTCGAAACACGTCAATGCGTTGGGTCTGGCGGTAGTTTAGTTATTGTGTTCGACGACTGAGTAAATACAATGGGATTGATGTTTACTTCAAGCTGGCAAACTGGATTTAAAGAATTGTTACCACCACCCGCGCAAACAATTATTGTTAAATTGTATTGCCTATATATGTATATGTGGCGAAAGCTGAAAACAGTTAATGTTCGTGACTGCATAGAAATTGTGCAGCCGACATTTCCAGTCAAGTTCAATGTATGCGAGACTGCTAGAGGTAAGAGCCCCATATTCAAATTTGATTTCCATATATATGCAATACAGTTTGATCCTCGATAGTCAGTTTGCCGTCGTACTCTGATAATGATCTTGGAAGGTCGAAACGCGTCAGTGCGTTGCGGCTGGCGGTAGTTTTGTTATGTTGTCCGACAACTGGTTAAATACAACGGGATTGGTGATTACCTCAATCTCGCAAACTTGATTTAAAGAATTGGTACCACCACCCGCGCAATCAATTATTGTTAAATGGTAAATAAGAAATCATCAAAACTGACAATTTTACGCATTAAAACAATGTTTAGCCGTATTAAATATTCAAACATTTTCTAAGCCTCGGATAAATTTAATTATTTGTTAAAACCAAAGGTCTCTCATATTTTGAGCTAAGTGAAGCATTACAACTCTGATATGAATTGTATAGCTAGGTTCTTTCAAAGACCAATCCATGGTGAAGAACTATCGGTTAGAATACGCTTAATAATTGTAATTAAATTGGAACACACCGGAGCGTTTCGTGTTTGCGGATCAAACGAAGACCTCATAGCATATTGCGCAGATCAGTTTTCCACAGAGTTTATATTTCAGTAGGTATTCCTTCTTGAAAATGAAACAGTTTAGTTAAGACATTCTACAAGAGAGCATAGCGTGTCTATTCTCTCAACTGCTTACGGACTAAGTGAAATGTCGTGCGCCTTATACCTGAAGTTAATAATCATCCCCAAGGTTTTACTGATAATCGAAAACATAATGATTTAAAAACACACTGTGAGAATTAATTTGAATCAAGGTTGCGATCTTGATATAAACACCTGTTCCATTAAGTACAAACATTTATCAGTATAAACTAAGAATTGTATAGTGTAGAAAAGGTTATTCATCCAGTAGACCGGTTTCGTCCTTATTTGGAACTCATCATGTACTGGCCAGAATTTGCCGCGGACAGGACTCGAACCTGGGCACGTGTGCTTCGGAATCTGGTGCTCTAACCACTGAGCCATCCTGCGGCACACTACACTGAACACAATTTTCAGTTATATACCAAATAATGTAACTTGGTTAGTCTATTTTTCCTTTAGGTGGAGCTCATATGGCATCCATTTAGACCCAAAGTTCCAACTAACCATGCCCAATCTGTCATTACTGAACAGACACCACATTACATGGGGAAGTGGTATTGAAATGAACATTTATATAATTAATCGAACATTGATTGCGCGGGTGGTGATAACAATTATTATAATCAAGGTTGCGGTCTTGATATAAGCACCTGACCCATTAATTATATACATATTCTTGTATAAACTAAGAATTGTATAGTGTAGAAAAGGCAACTCATTCAGTAGACCGGTTTCGTCCTTATTGGGAACTCATCACGTATTGGCCAGAATTTGCTGCGAACAAGGCTCGATCCTGGCCACGTCTGCTTCGGGATCTGTTGCTCTAACCACTGGGCCACCCTGCCGCACCTTGAGAATGTTTGCACAGCGGACAAGAGCCCTTTCCTGTCAGTGATGCGTAAATTAGAAATAGTATGCGCAAATAGCAAGCTAACTCAAATTTCACTCTTGAAATTCATCAATTTCTGAGCAATAGGTTTAGTCTCAAAGTCATTCCTATGTTATTTACTTTCTTTAAATGAACATTTTTTACGCAAGCGGTAATAGCATTTACTGTAATTAAGATTGCAAACTTGATATAAACACCTAAACCGTTAAGTTCTTACATTTTGTCATTATAAACTAAGCATTGTATTGAGTAGAAAAAACAATTCATCCAGGAGAGCGGTTTCGTCCTTATTTGGAACTCACGACGTTTTGGCCAGAATTTGCCGCGGATAGGGCTCGCACCTGGGCACGTTTGCTTCGGAATCTGGTGCGTTACAGTGGCTCAGTGGTTAGAGCATCAGATTACCAGGTTCGAGCCCTGTCCACGGCAAATTCTGGCCAGTACATGATGAGTTCCCAATCGGGACGAAACCGGTCTACTGGATGAATTGCCTTTTCTACACTATACAATTCTTAGTTTATACTGACGCATGTAAGTAATTAATGGGTCAGGTGTTTATTTAGTTCCTGTCTTCAAATTTAAGCACGGTGAAAAAACGCTTATCGACGTTTACCGTGCAGTTTGTCTCTCCATTAATGCTGCGTGGAATGACGTTTTGCTAGTCATAACTCTAAGTCCGCTATCTATTTTGCTTGGCGTAGCTACAGGCACATCAGACTATCGTCAATTCAAACTAACGGAATGAATACAGCCTTCAGGCATATGCCTCATGCACATTAGTCTCTTAGTTTAACTGGTTTGAAAGTTTCGGCGAAGATAGCTTTACTCGATACTGAACCAACCCAACAGCCAAACTCTGTGATTCTTTCTTACAATCTAGCGGTGTCCTTCTGAGAATTGATGAAGAATACTCATGTTTGGACAAATTCAATTTCATTCTCATTCTCTTTTTTTTCAGCCAAGTAAGGATAAATAATAGTGATTTAATTTAAATAATTAGTGTTTTATGTTTGAATTAATCAATAGCTCACGAAAAAAATGTAAACAATTCAACGTCAAGCATCCACCCGGTAAAGATTTCGACCAATGAATCGCCACCAAACGTTCAAAGTCTTCTGCACGGCAGATCAGAACACAATTTACAGTATCCAACTGAGCGGGCTATCAATTCCAAGCCAAAAAAAATCCACCAAGACTATCAACAGTTAGGGGACGTACGAGTTCAACCCGCTAAAGTACAGGTTTGCCTCATATGTTACCGCGAAATTTATTTTATTGGTGTTATTTTTCTTAAACATTCTAAACCAAAATTTTTGTGCACTGTTTTTAATTTAAACCACATTAATTGAATTTGATATTTCTCCAGTTAATCAGTTGATAAGATAGATCGAAAGTGCTATGGAATAACATATACCTTGTGTTATATATTCATGCCTCGGGACAAAATTTTCACATATTTGAAAGAGATTAAAAAATCAATTTTTTACGTCATATAAATTGAATTTTTCAACGTATTCGAAAAAACAAGTTTGCGATAAAAAAACAATTTAAATGAACATTGATTTCGTGGGTGGTGTTAACAATTATTGAAATGAAGGTTGTGATCTTGATATAAACACATGTTCCATGTATTTAAACGGGTCACCGAGCTAATTTAAAGAATTTCTCAGTTCTACACAAATCGAAGCCCGAAAAACTATTTAAAAGATGCGAAGCTTTTTACATAAAACACAAATTA
Organism: Eudiplozoon nipponicum; assembly: GCA_029291075.1. Lineage (NCBI taxonomy): Eukaryota > Metazoa > Platyhelminthes > Monogenea > Mazocraeidea > Diplozoidae > Eudiplozoon > Eudiplozoon nipponicum. The sequence continues at coordinate 14,278 of JAQBSW010000756.1, read as the reverse complement.
GCCTGATTAATCTTTTAAAAGTTTCACCAGTACGATATTGTCCGCGATTAGCCACGAATCTAACGAACTCACAACAATTTCCTTGCATCCAGGCGAACCAAAACATGCACTAGATCAGCGTCAACAATTACTTCATTTGAATAAATGAGCATTAGTTGTGCTGGTTATGATAACAATTATTTTATGTCAATGTTGTTATCTTAGGATAAACACCAGTCCCATTCTATACATACATTTGTAAGTATAAAATAAGAATTATTTAGTGTAGAAAAGGCAATTCATCCAGTAGACTGGTTTCATTCTTATTGAGAACCCTTCACGCACGGCCGAGAATTTGACACGGATAATGCCAAACACAGGCACGTCTGCTTCGGAATCTATTTCTCTAGCCTTCCACAGGTATGGAATCTCTATAGCATTAGTTAGTATAAGTATTATTGCGTGTGAATAACGATAGTTTTGCTATGCTTCATGGCTTGTTAGATACAATGGGTTTGGTGCTATTATCAAGAACACAATCTTGATTTCAAGAAAAATATCTACTGTATGTGATTATATGATTCATTTCAAAAAGCGAAATAAACGGACATAGAAGTTTACGTGCTAATCAGTAGAATACTAAAAAGGACTACATTTCGGCAAATGAAGTAACAAAAATATATCAGAGCGCCACAGTTTAAACGCCAATCAATGAGTCCGTACAAATTAAAATCGGTTAATATGATTGCCACACATTCAGTTGGTAATTCACTTATATACAATAATGTAATTCAGGTGTGTATTTTGTAAATTAGCTCCCTCAAAATGAATCCAAGTAGATATTTGAAGATATTGGCGACAAGAATACGCTATGCACATTCAAAGTGCCAACTGAATCACAGTTATATATATATATATATATATATATATATATGAAATTTAAGTAAATAAGATAAAACAGCGGTAACATTTAAAGGACACTTTCGATGGCAATCTTTGATAAAATTACTAAGAAATTAAATAAGGCTACACACAGTTATCTGCTCCAAATTTGCAACTGCAGAATCGTGTATATTGTTTTCTAACTAGATTCCTTTTTTTAAATTTACTTAAACAATTTATTTGCGACCGTGTATTCATAGTATCTTGCCCCTTCCTTACCGGGATGCCACTCGTAATTACTTCATTTAGGAAAGTACGTGTAAAAATAGGTCTGACGTGTGCAAAGAGGAATTGACATTTATCACTTTAGTTTCACTTGAATGAGTGATACACGTATCGCTAATTATATATAAAAGATTATTTCTCAATCTTCACCAAACGCCCACACACAAATACACACACACACAGGTGTGGCGTACGCTTATCTAGTGAATCGTCAGATGTTGTTAAATCGCTGTAATTTCACTGGGATGAGTGTACACGTGCAGTAACTGATTCCTCCTCAATCCAAAATAAACGAGAACACATACACACAGGCATGACGTTCGCTTATCTAGTGAGTCGTCAGTTTGTGTTATTCAATCACTGAAAATTCCTTTTGATGAGTCTACACATAAAGATACATACACAAACAAATTTGACATTCACTTACGTAGTGAAAAGACAGTTCTGCTTAAGAAATCTAACAATAAGCATAAATGAGACTGTTTAAACTAAATTTTCCACTTGAAATATTGACAATCAAATTGTTTGTTGGATGTGCTTTCCGTTGAAAAACGCTTCCGAAACCGGAAGTAGAAATATCCGGATTAATCAGGTGGACAGTGGATGAAAACTCTTTGTTGCGCCCAACAAGGATAAGGTAATTAATCTTTTCCTTGTAGTGCAACACGTTTCTTTCAAAGCTTTAGACATTTTTTGATCGTAGTTACCATGTCGTTACATGCTGATCGAATTTTAAATATCTCGTTACCTGTTATTACTGAGTGGACTACTTGAAATGACTCTTCCTTGCTTTAAGGCAATATTTGATTGCGTGGATAGAGATAACATTTTTTTTAAATCGAACGCACTGATGCATTTTGACAATCCATAGTTATTATCAGATCACCAATTATATAATCTTTATCTCCCCCCCCCCACACCCTATCTCATCGAACAATTGCTTAAATGAATAACTTGAATAAATTCGGCGAAAGCTGCAAAAACCTTACCTTTGTCACTGAATAGAAACTGTACAACTGACATTTCCAGACACGTATAATGCTGGCGCCACTCTGATTTGCTCCAACTTCGATAGACATCGCGATTTGATTCTTGTTGGTCAGTTTACCGTCGTGTTCTTAAAATGACAATGGAAGAATGAAACGCTTCGGTATACCTGACTGACTGTAGTTTCGCTAGACTTTTCGAACGCTATATAACAATGGACGTGTATTTATTTGAAGACTGCAAACTTGATCTAAAAAGTTGTTATCACCACCCGCGCAATTATTCACTTGTAAACAACAGATAATTACCAAAGCCTACCTTGTAGCACTAGAACTAAGCACTTGACAAATTGGTTTTAAGTTTATAACAGCTGAATTTAGTAAACTGTCACTTGATCTATATTGTATTAATTCTAAAAATATATTTTGGAATTTTTCTGAGAATTAAATAGTAAGAATAATATTTATATAAATTTATTTATTTTAAGCCGACGAAACATCAGACCGAAGACGTTGTGGGCAATCAACACAAAGGTAAATCATCATTGATCAAAATGCATAAAAATAATGAGCAAAACATATGTCGATCACGCAAAGATGACCAAAATAATGAAATTATTAGAAATCAGCACAATTCCGACAGTTTGACGAGAAACATATCGTCAGATGGGATATCCAACTGTTACGCATTGCAGAAGACCAGCGATATCCACTGCAACAACTTGAGTGACGCAAAGCATGCCTACGGACAGAGTTCCGGTAGTCGAGCTGAGAAATTTTGCGACAATAATGCACGAGTAAGTGAAATATTGCCACTGCCTAGGCACCGTGCGAAAGCCCTGCCACCTCGACTGAACTTGGAACCACTTAACGTCCCCAATTTGGCACTTCTACCAGAGAAAAGACACATCGTCGGAGGCAGTGAAAAGCAAAGACCAAATTCAATGGGTCGATTTGACGATGTATCGACACTACCTCCGCTACTTGACCAGCATGCAAAACCGACGGGCTACCGTCAGAATAGTCGCTCGTCTCATTGCCCAAGTAGTCGAGATCCAACGGTGTGTCTGAACAATGGCGAAACTAGTAGAAATGTTTCGAAACGAACTGACGCTCCAAAGGCTGGAGCAGATATTGAAAATGCCAGATTAGACCACACACTGGAGAAGTTATCTCGACACTGTGAAGGAACATTTGAAATGCTCACGCCGCAACGACAGTACCAACGTCGTTACAGGCATAACCAGCAGCCTCTAAATCCATTAGATGTAGCTGGAACAGTTCTCCCGGAAACGAGAGCTCACATTTATCAGAATTACGCTAGCCACCAGAGCCATGAAAGAAGCCAATTTCTGTCGCACCAAAATATCAACCAACTGAACTTCTCCGAATTCAGTCAGCCCTGTACAGGTCAGCAAACCATGTCGAGTAAATCCCGCGATGCCAAACAAAAGATGCACAATTCAACAGCACCATCAGCTACATCGCAAAACACAGGTATTATCTACCGTGGGTAGATAAATAAATGTGCCCTACGCAAACCTAGTGCATACCTGAAAAGTGCATACATTTGAGACAAACTTTTGTGTGTAGCGCATTATATAAAACACCAAATGCACCATCCTGTGACGTCATTTTGACTAAAGGAAATCTAAATCGCTGCGTTGCACGTCAGACTTTATTGTTTTAATAGCCAATTAGTGACTTAGAAGGTATTAAAATTTTCAAATTTCCTGACCACAAATTTTGATTTAGTTAATGGACTATCCAGGAAAAACAATTGGTCATATTAAAAATAACCTATTTTCAATCAAGGAGTAGATAGAAAGACATATTACAGATTAATTCACTCAATTAAAACCGTTTGGGTGGAATATATCAGCAGTAAATTTTCACAAACAACGTATTAACATAATGAATTTCGTGTCTCTAGTCACTAACAGGTCCAAAAAGCATATTGGTTTAGCTAAACAATTTTTTATTGCGTGGGTGGTGGTAACAATCCTTTAAATCAAATTTGCGATATTAAAGTAAACAACAATTCAATTGTATTTAACTAGTCGTCAAACAACATATCAAAACTACCGCTAGTCTCACGCACTGACGCGTTTCGACCTTCCATGGTCATCATCAGAGTACGAAGGCAAACTGACTATCGAGGATCAAACCGTATAGAATATATTAATATGGAAATCAAATTTAGATATGCGGCTCTCACATCTAGCAGTCTCGCATACGTTGAACTTGACTGGAAATGTCGGCTGCACAATTTCTATGCAGTCACGAACATTAACTGTTTGCAGCTTTCGCCACACACATATATATAGACAATACAATTACACAATAATTGATTGCGCGGGTGGTGGTAACAATTCTTTAAATCAAGTTTGCGAGCTTGAAGTAAACACCAATCCCATAGTATTTAACCAGTCGTCGAAAAACATAACAAAACTACCGCCAGCTGCAACGCGTTTTGACCCTCCATGATCATACAACTTGACTTGAAATGTCGGCTGCACAATTTCTATGCAGTCACGAACATTAACTTTTCGCAGCTTTTGCCATAAATATATAGTTAATACAAGTAATCAATCAGAAATTGCGCGCGTGGTGGTAACAATTATTTAATTCTAGTTCGCCTGCTTCAAGTAAGCACCAATCCCATTTTATTGAACCTGTCGTCGTACTAAACATCAAAACTCCACATTGGTGAGTTGCATATACGCTGTTGAAGAGAAATGATGTATATGAATTTTGCAATAGGTAGTGTGTACTTAGTAAATCATTAGATCAAATGGGACCAGAAATACGAGCCAAAGTCGACAGGACCAAACCGTATCACCTCATGCACACATGCGCTTCGTGCGCACAGTTTTTAGACACCAGAGTGTACGGGTTTGCGCCAGTAAAAGGTGTCAATATTTGGTTCTAATTCCCGAATTTGGATGTAATTTTGGCCTTTGTCTAAAAGCATTCCTTTGGTACCGTCCACATGCTCGGTATCTCGAAAGCCATTGATTTGGTAAAATTTACAAGCCTGGGTGTATATAAAGTGCAACGGCTTCGAAGTCGTATTGCCGAATACCTTACCTTGAAGTTGACTCATTTATTGCGTGAATTTACAATCGTATAGAAGATTGTACCACCCCACGCCTACCACAATTATTGGCCACAAAAAATTTGGTGGCTATAGGGTATGGAACCGGCTAGCGCTGGAGTGTCGCCAGTGAGCACAAAACGCACGTGTATGTGCGATTATATCTTTCGTTCATGCTGAATTTGATTTGTCGCTCTTGTCCTACTGGAAATAATTTGTAACAGGTTGCGCAACATCCACTAATTCTAGGAATACTAATACTCCTGCAAAACTACTAGTACGAATAAAAATAATACTACTATTACAACTAAGACTGCTATTACTATTTTTACTCATACTAATACCACTAATATTTACATTACTATAGGGTCTTATTTCATCATTGCTATTGCTAATACTGGTTCTGATACTAAAAAGAATAATACTAAATACTGTTTTTTTTGTGGGACAACTGAAAGCACTCGAAGGTCGGTGAAATCTGGAATCCTTTACATTTCCAGGTGCACCGAATATTGGCCTTGATTAATAGGCTCTCATTTGCTCCTTCATTCTGAAGGCCTCCATCAGTTGTTTGTCTGAAAATGACGTTGGAACAAGATTTTCCACTCTTTGTTTTACCGAATGTTTGGGACTTCATTTCCAGTTCCATTCTTCAGGGTTGACACCATACGCATAGGTCTATCTTTTCTCCATGACGATTCTATTTTATTTGGTTCTTCATTTAAAGATTCTATATAGTATTACCGATATTTCGACACTAGTAGACATCATTCTATTCGATGAAATGCCAATAAATTCAAAAAACTACATGCTATACATATTATTGATTAAATACACATCCGCATATGACAGTTATCGACCAAATGTTCCACATTTATTGTCCGAAAATAAAAGGTGTACCACTGGCTTCTGCTTCGAGTCGTCAGTAAACACGAAACGCATTTTTACATGAGAATGGATCTCACTTTTATGCTAACTTTGGTATATCCCTTTGATCCTAAGTGATCTAATTTTTTTTACTACCTACGTAATATGAAATGTATATATATATATATATATATATATATATATATATATATATATATATATATATATATATTATATATATATATTTTATGATATCCATGCCGTTTTAATTAACACAGTATTCTTATAATTAGGAAAACAACACATAAATAACAAAGTGGATAAAGGCCATTTATTTCGTGAATACTAAACATCTCTTATACAATCATACATATTTATACATTTTGGGTTTTCAATTGATTATGCTATTGGTAACAAATCTGACTCGTTATTACTGCTGTTTCTTGTTTTGACTAGTTGGTGAGTGTGTATGCGTTTGTGTTTGTGTTGTGTATGCGTGTTTGTATGTAAAGGTCATTCTCGCAGTATTGCGAAGTGATGTCTGAGATCTTGTCATTATTGTTTTGGTATCTTGAGAGTTAGCCATTTGTGCACATTGTTCACTGTTACATGTACAAGTGCTATTTTTCCCAGTATAGTTGATCGTTTCACCCCGCTGCGCAAGATTGCTATTTTCGCTTGGTAACAACGCTAATGTTGATTGCAATGTTAAACGCTCACATTGTTTGGAGACTTCTGTCATCGTATGCGCCTCTGTTATTTCCACTTCACATTGTTGCCAATCCGATTGTACGTTTGTTGATTCTAGTAGAGGGCCTAATGGTTCTTGGCTGGATACTAGTAGATTGTTGTTGAATTTTGTTATTCTTGGCCAGTCGATAAGGCTATCATGTTGATGAAACTTTTGAATGTTAAGGTCAGGTGCTTGTTGTTTTATGTAAAGTGCTTCGTAGATAAATAATAATTTTTCTGATTTTGCTTTATGTAGAATTGTGAAATTGGTCGAATTGACAGGATGCCCCGTTGCCAATATATGATCGGAAATAGCTGATTTTCCTGACGGTGGCAAGCCTTTGTTAATCAATTTCTGTGGCAAATGTTGCTGGATTCTGCTTATCAATTGCTTTTTCGTACGTCCGATATATGTATAGTATTCACGAAATAAATGGCCTTTATCCACTTTGTTATTTATGTGTTGTTTTCCTAATTATAAGAATATATATATATATATATATATATATATATAATTTTTATTATTTTTATTATTATTATTATTATTATTATTATTATTATTATAATTACTCACTATATATAATATATACACCGATTAGGTAAAGAGCACCAAAACTAGGGCTATTTTGTCAGTAACCCACACCAACATTATAGGACCGAAAGAGTACACGGCACTAACACTACCGTTGCCGAGTCCGTACATGGTACCAACACGATGGATTTAATTGTGTGCTATAGTTCACCAAAATTGAGAATTACAACGATTTCTGAACACCTGTTACTCAAATTATTTCATAAACTCTGGTTCTGATAGATATCAGTTACCACATATCGCGGTAATCATGACATCATTCAATTAAATATATAAAAGTGATAGATTTGATAACTGATATCGATTAAGTCAAGAATGCATGGATTTACTAGAATTTCAAGTGTTCAAAAGAATTTGTAGTTCGAAATTGTGCTGAAACCTATCTAAAAATCTACTGCGTTGGCACAAATTAATTCGACGGTATATATTATATGAATAGTGAGTTGGCTTTCGAATCGCATTGTCAAAGAATATATGAAGTTAGCTTCACTAATGCAGGTTTACACATTCGTCTAAGAGATTGTATCGTCCTATTATCCCACATTCCTCACCCAAATATATAGTGGTTAAAGGGCATAATACCGGCTTTTTTTTTTTTTTTTTTTTTTTTTTTTTTTTTTTTTTTTTTTTTTTTTTTTTTTTTTTTTTTTTTTTTTTTTTTTTTTTTTTTTTTTTTTTTTTTTTTTTTTTTTTTTTTTGCCACCTGGCTGGAGAACTCGAATTGTAATTTTCATTAGAATTGTTTGAGTACACATTTAATAAACATGTGTAGAATGCGAAGGAAATCTGCGTAACTAAAATGTATACAATTGCTATCACTTGTTATGTACATTACCATTTCGTTAATTATGAACCAATTCAAACCTCTGCTAAATATCCTTCAGGATAGTATACGTTTTTTCGGAAGATAATATTGACAAGCAAAATTGTTTGAAATGAAACCGGTACACGAAATGTTTAGATTCAGGTTAGAGTAAATTGATGATTGTCCTTAAACTTAAATCATCAATTATCTGCTACGCGTAGACTGTATTAATTTATTAAAGAAATCTGATGCAGAAAACATATTTTCCATTAATATATCTCGCAATATTTAAACTTGTGTCGAAAAACGCGTAACTTAGAACTAGCTCGGGTATATTGAATATTCTCAGTAAATTGAATTTAGAAAATCAAAATATAGCTCACGATAATTTGTTGCGCAAAAGTCAAATAATTATTGTTACTATGTTCACGGCATTGCATTGTGAGAAGCAGGACACCTGAATGCAATTTCCAAGTATAAAAAACAGCAATTTCTGATATGTCCCAATTAACACAGATTAATGTAACTGTATTAAGATATTTCGCATGATATCGTTTGAACGCGAATATTGTATACAAATAATTGAAGAATAATTGAAATTTGAGACATTGACTGCAGGGAAATACAGACTGAAAGCACTGGGAATTGTGTCGCGATGGCCGAGTGTTTAAGGCGTTGGACTCGAAATCCTATGGGGTTTCCTGCGTAGGTTCAAATCCTGCTCGCGACGTTCTTTTTGCAATAATGGCGTCCGTTTTTCAGACAATTTCGTGTATATATTTTCTTTCCACAAGTTTGTATTTCGTATATATCTACAAATAACTAAACATCAATAAAATGCAACAAATATTTATAATCATTAACTGCTAAACTGGTATAACTTACTTTGTTATTGCATTCATCATATCCATTTGGAACACATGCTGAGCATACTTTTATGAAAAATATGAAGATAGTCTCATTCAGCATTTGAAGGAGAATGCCTATGTTTGATAATAATAAATGGGCTGAAAATTAATGTCACTTATTTAACCCTATTGCCACCTGGCTGGAGAACTCGAATTGTAATTTTCATTAGAATTGTTTGAGTACACATTTAATAAACATGTGTAGAATGCGAAGGAAATCTGCGTAACTAAAATGTATACAATTGCTATCACTTGTTATGTACATTACCATTTCGTTAATTATGAACCAATTCAAACCTCTGCTAAATATCCTTCAGGATAGTATACGTTTTTTCGGAAGATAATATTGACAAGCAAAATTGTTTGAAATGAAACCGGTACACGAAATGTTTAGATTCAGGTTAGAGTAAATTGATGATTGTCCTTAAACTTAAATCATCAATTATCTGCTACGCGTAGACTGTATTAATTTATTAAAGAAATCTGATGCAGAAAACATATTTTCCATTAATATATCTCGCAATATTTAAACTTGTGTCGAAAAACGCAAAACTTATAACTAGCTCGGGTATATTGAATATTCTCAGTAAATTGAATTTAGAAAATCAAAATACAGCTCACGATAATTTGTTGCGCAAAAGTCAAATAATTATTGTTACTATGTTTACGGCATTACATTGTGAGAAGCAGGACACCTGAATGCAATTTCCAAGTATAAAAAAGAGCAATTTCTGATATGTCCCAATTAACACAGATTAATGTAACTGTATTAAGATATTTCGCATGATATCGTTTGAACGCGAATATTGTATACAAATAATTGAAGAATAATTGAAACTTGAGACATTGACTGCAGGGAAATACAGACTGAAAGCACTGGGAATTGTGTCGCGATGGCCGAGTGGTTAAGGCGTTGGACTCGAAATCCTATGGGGTTTCCTGCGTAGGTTCAAATCCTGCTCGCGACGTTCTTTTTGCAATAATGGCGTCCGTTTTTCAGACAATTTCGTGTATATATTTTCTTTCCACAAGTTTTTATTTCGTATATATCTACAAATAACTAAACATCAATAAAATCCAACAAATATTTATAATCATTAACTGCTAAACTGGTATAACTTACTTTGTTGTTGCATTCATCATATCCATTTGAAACACATGCTGAGCATACTTTTATGAAAAATATGAAGATAGTCTCATTCAGCATTTGAAGGAGAATGCCTATGTTTGATAATAATAAATGGGCTGAAAATTAATGTCACTTATTTAACCCTATTGCCACCTGGCTGGAGAACTCGAATTGTAATTTTCATTAGAATTGTTTGAGTACACATTTAATAAACATGTGTAGAATGCGAAGGAAATCTGCGTAACTAAAATGTATACAATTGCTATCACTTGTTATGTACATTACCATTTCGTTAATTATGAACCAATTCAAACCTCTGCTAAATATCCTTCAGGATAGTATACGTTTTTTCGGAAGATAATATTGACAAGAAAAATTGTTTGAAATGAAACCGGTACACGAAATGTTTAGATTCAGGTTAGAGTAAATTGATGATTGTCCTTAAACTTAAATCATCAATTATCTGCTACGCGTAGACTGTATTAATTTATTAAAGAAATCTGATGCAGAAAACATATTTTCCATTAATATATCTCGCAATATTTAAACTTGTGTCGAAAAACGCGTAACTTAGAACTAGCTCGGGTATATTGAATATTCTCAGTAAATTGAATATAGAAAATCAAAATATAGCTCACGATAATTTGTTGCGCAAAAGTCAAATAATTATTGTTACTATGTTCACGGCATTGCATTGTGAGAAGCAGGACACCTGAATGCAATTTCCAAGTATAAAAAACAGCAATTTCTGATATGTCCCAATTAACACAGATTAATGTAACTGTATTAAGATATTTCGCATGATATCGTTTGAACGCGAATATTGTATACAAATAATTGAAGAATAATTGAAACTTGAGACATTGACTGCAGGGAAATACAAACAGAAAGTAATGCACTTTGTGTCGCGATGGCCGAGTGGTTAAGGCGTTGGACTCGAAATCCAATGGGGTTTCCTGCGTAGGTTCAAGTCCTGCTCGCGACGTTCATTTTGCAATAATGGCGTCCGTTTTTCAGACAATTTCGTGTATATATTTTCTTTCCACAAGTTTGTATTTCGTATATATCTACAAATAACTAAACATCAATAAAATCCAACAAATATTTATAATCATTAACTGCTAAACTGGTATAACTTACTTGTTATTGCATTCATCCTATCCATTTGAAACACAAGCTGAGCATACTTTATGAAAAATATGAAGATAGTCTCACTCAGCATTTGAAGGAGAATGCCTGTGTTTGATAATAATAAATGGGCTGAAAATTAATGTCACTTATTTAACCCTATTGCCACCTGGCTGGAGAATTCGAATTGTAATTTTCATTAGAATTGCTTGAGCAGCACATTTAATGAACATGTGTAGAATGCGAAGGAAATCTGCGTAACTAAAATGTATACAATTGCTATCACTTGTTATGTACTTTACCATTTCGTTAATTATGAGCCAATTCAAACCTCTGCTAAATATCCTTCAGGATAGTATACGTTTTTTCGGAAGATAATATTGACAAACAAAATTGTTTGAAATGAAACCGGTACACGATATGTTTAGATTCAGGTTAGAGTAAATTGATGATTGTCCGTATACTTAAATCATCAATTATCTGCTACGCGTAGACTGTATTAATTTATTAAAGAAATCTGACGCAGAAAACATATTTTCCATTATTATATCTCGCAATATTTAAACTTGTGTCGAAAAACACAAAAATCCTACCACGGCGCGCGCGGTTTGAAATGGCTATAATTTTGTCGCATCTTGAGAAAATCGTTTCAGAACTTCAGAACTCAGTGAAGGAGCTGAAGGATGAGAATAATCGTGTCATGAAGGAGCTGAAGGATGAGAATAAACGTGTCATGAATAAAGTGTCAAAACTGGAAACAGACGTTGAAGTGTATACGGCAAAATTGGAATTAGCAGAAAAGAAAAATGAATCTTTAAGCGCGCAAATTGTTCAATTGACTGATGTGTTAAATACGAAATTAGATAATTTAAAGACTGATGTTCAGCCATGGGTTGAGTTGGCTGAAATAACAGTGGAAAATGACTCATCAATCAAGAATAAAATAACAGGCGAAGAGATAATAAACATATTAGCGAATGAAGTATCAGCGCGGATTAGTAAACAAGAACAGCTAATTTTATTTAATCTTGATGAGAATGCTGATGTGAATGATGTCGAGAAATTAAATATCCTCATAAAGGATGAGACGCATGCTGACATTGCTAAATGTTTTAGAGTTGGAAAAAGATCCAATCGTCCTAGACCGGTGGTAATAAAGTTAACAAAGAGGCCAACAAATATACAGATTGAGGCCATCAATAAAAGGAAAGGTGAGAGTCCGAGTTTTAATAGCATACATATTGGTCGTGATAAAACATTTCTCCAACGAAAGTTGGCAAAAGCAAAAAAGCTAAAGAACAACCAGGAGCGGAGTCCACCTACTTCTGACTACGACATTATAAGAAATTTAACAAGAGAAGATACGAAATCAAAAAACGAAGTATCGTTAGTAAATGTCGTGGACAGCGGGGGGAGAGGAAGTATGGCTTCGAGGCCCGGAAAACGAATAGTAAAGAAGCCAATAAGGTTGAATCAGTAATAGTCGACACTTGTTTAGATAAGTCGATTTCTACATTTAATTTATTTTATGCTAACTTTCGCAGTGTTAAGAATAAGAACTTTTTGCTGTCTAATTTTATATTAAGTAACGACTTTGATTTTATAATATTATCTGAAACTTGGCTTAATAAGGATATTAAAAGTCATGAATTTGATATTCCTCAATATTCTTTATTCAGAAAGGACAGATCGCTGGATAAAAGAGGTGGAGGAGTACTCATTTATTGTAAATCGGTATTTAAGGCGAAAATTTTACATATTAGTGATGATAATGCTATCATTGATTTCCTATCTATACAATTTGATAATCTGATCTTAACAGCGGTTTACAGACCGCCGTATGCTACTTTATTTGATGATCAAACATTTACCAATTCTCTTCAATCTATCTTTGACTGCCATGGCTACAATGTAGTGGTAGGTGACTTTAATAAGTTACAGGACTGTGAAATAACCAATTTTTTTTCTAACCATGATCTCAAGCAGATTATAAAGGAATCAACTAGAGGTTCGCAATGCTTAGATCATGTATACTTAGAAATTGAAATGGTAAAATCGCACAGTTATGATGTTGTCAATTATTTCAAAGAATTGGATCACAAACAAATTATTTTACAATGGAACATCTTGAGTGGCATAACACAGAAACTAAGTTTTGAAAATGCACACGTGCACTGTTCCAGAATCAACTGGAATTTTTTTAGAGAATTAAGTATACAGATTGATTATGAGAGTTTTTATTTCTTGAATACTGATGAATTTGTTTCTTCTGTTTCATCGTTATTATCTATTTTATTTCAGGCAGCTACGTTTACGGACATTATACCGAAACGAATTAATAGGAAACTGTGTAAACTAAGAATTAAACGAGATAATATAATAAAGTGTAGTCTTATTAATAGTATTAAACAAATGAGATTAGATTCCATTGATAAGGAAATTAATTCATCACTGCTAATAATCCGTCAAAGATCAGAACGAATTATTTTGGCCAAAATGAAGAGTAATCCTAGATTAGGATTCAAACTCCTCACAGATTACAGTAAATACAAGGAAAAGTTAAAGCTTATTCTACCTGTGGATAAAACTGAGTATGGATTTCTCTGTGAATTGGAGGAAGTATTTGGCAATTTGATATGCAATCCACAGAATGGGAGAGATTTTATAGAACCATCTGATTCTTTGGGAGACCAGGAACCAGGACTTGTTATTGACAGTGATGAATTGATAAAATTGATGTTAAAAATCAAATCAAAAAAACAAAAAGATCACCTTGGTATTTCGATTGATAATTTGCTTCAATTACCTTTAAAATTTATGAATGTACTCTGCAACTTTATAAATATAATTTTAAAGAATGGGAAATTACCAATCGATATACTAACGAT
>JAQBSW010000755.1:160000-171585 GCA_029291075.1 Eudiplozoon nipponicum | reverse complement strand
ATTCGACTGGATAAATCGCCTTTGCTACCACGGGCAGTGCTTAGTTATTACTGACAATTCTAAATATAATCAAAGCCAGGCCGTAAATTTCCATTTCGATACCTGTACCTCAAAAGTATCATTGTGTCTTTAAGTAAACACCAATCCCACTTTATTTAACCATTCGTCAAACAACATAGCAAAACTACCGTCAGCCACATGTAGTTGTGCTATGTTGTTCGATGACTAATTAAATACAAAGGTAATTGGTGTTTACTTCAAACACGCAAACTTGATTTAAATAATTGTTATCACCACGCATGCAATCAATTATTGATTAATTTTATAAGCATTGCGTCTGTTCTACAATGGCAGATTGGGGTAGCTAGTTGGAAAATAGGGTGAAAACAGAAGCCACATTGTCTCCACCTGAAGGAAGGACTGACCAAAAAATGTAAGTTAGTGCATAATAGAATTTTTTTTGTTTAGAACGCAACTCGGCGTGGGGCAATAGATGGAGTCCCAGTCTCTGAAGTGTGTTTGTCCCCGTTCAAGACCCGTCCGTTGCAAATTCAGGACAGTTATTGAAGAGTTCTTGATAAAGTCGAAACCTGTCAACTGATTGAATTGACTTGGTTGCCATAGGCAATGCTTACAGTATACTAACAAGTATATATATTCCAAGTCCTGCCATAAACCTCCACTTTAGTATATATATATATATATTCTACAAATCATTCATAGTCTACAAATTCTCATGTATGTGTGGTGGGATATATATTGGTTGTGCGAAGACGTAATTGATCAACAGAATCCAGTCGCATTTACCGCAGAAATTGATGAAAATGCTTGACACCGTCAGGTAAATCAGCTTTTTCCGATCACATATTGGCAACGGGGAAACCAGGCAATTTGATCAATTTCTCAATTCTTCACAATGCAAAATCAGCAAAATTATTATTTATTTATGAAGTGCTTTATATAAAACAACACACATCTGACCTAAATATTCAAAATTTTATCAACGTGATATTCTAATTGACTGGCCACGAATCACAAAACCAAACAACAATTTATTAGCATCCAGGTAAGACCGAACACCTCATCGACCAAACCCAACAAACATTCGATCGGATTGGCAAAAAAATTGAAAGGGAAAATAACAGCTGCACATGCGGAGAGAGAAATTTCGAAACAACATGAGCCATCAACACTGAAATCCGCACCTGCGCTGTTAGCAAGTGGATAAAACAAAATTTCGAAACAAGGGGAAACGAAAGACTACACTCGAGAAAATAAAATTCGCACACGTAACAGACAAAATGTGAATAGCTGGTTAACTCTCAAGCCATCAATTCCAAGAATGACCAGATCCTATGCATCACTTTGCATTACAGCGATAAATACATTTACACGCAAACATATACACACACAGACACACACGCATACACACTTACCAATCAGCCCACACAATAAATGAAGGCAAATCCGAGTCAGACTAGTTGCCACTTACGTAATCAAATAAAACCCAGGATGCATATAAATGAAAGATTGTAAAGTGAAGTTAAGTAGTCTCCAAATAAATTACCATTATCAACTTTGTTATTAATTTGTTTTTCTTCCTAATTAGAAATATAGCATGGATTACAGAAGGTGCGAGGAAGAGAGATATTAAAAAATCTAGCGCGGAATGCAGTGCAATACTCTAAGCTCAAAACGTTTCCTGAGAATCCAGGCAAATTTATTTTTAATTAAACCGACATAAATCTAACAAAACATCAAAATGAAGTTCTCTCTCTTGGACCGAAATACTGCATAACAAAAACTAGAATAAACGAACGTGAAGAAATGCATATGCAGGCATCAATGGAATGCTTCTTTGAAGATGCCACAAAACACAAATCAAATGAAAAATACGACACCTCGCTCTTTAAATCGGACCTCCGAAGTGCGTATGGCCAATATATGCGCACATTCAAAGGCAATAAACTGGTCACCAAAAGGCATCTAGAAGAACTGAATGAGCTACAACGAAACAAACAAGTCATACTCATGAAGCCAGACAAAGGGACAGGCGTAGTGTTAATGAACTATACGGATTATAGTCAGGCGATGTTACAAATTCTGAATGACAAATCAAAATTTAAACGCGAAGAGGTACAACGCGACACTACAGCAAAATTAGAAAATTCCATAACGAAGATTCTATACCGAATTATTTCGAAGGTCAAGGCTAAACAAGAAATGGAAATAGAGCACAAAAATGCTTTTATTACAGAATGCAAACATGCCAAGCCCGTAGGTTCAACGCAACCGATATTATATGGGTTGCCCAAGGTTCACAAAATGATCAACAATGAAGGACTTCCGCCTTTCAGGCCCATTTTATCTATGATAAATTCCCCACAGCACAAGGCAGCCAGACTATTATGCCGGATTATAAAGCCTATCATGAAAGGAAGAATAGACCACGTTGTACAGGATAGCTTTCAATTCGTAGAAAAACTTCGCGACCTAAATCTGAAAGAGAGTAAAATGGTGTCCCTCGATATAAAGTCACTCTTTACTAGCATTCCAGTAAATAAAACTATAAATATTCTATGTGAATATATACGACCATCAGGAGCGGAAACACTGATAGAAGTGCACGACATGAGAGAACTACTTCTATTATGCACATCCCACGTACAATTCGTATTCCAAGGAGTCTTCTACAGAAAAATTGACGGCATAGGTATGGGTAGTCCTCTTGGACCAGTATTGGTAGACATATACATGCACCATTTAGAAACAACAGGTTTAAAACCATTTATCAATGGAGCTCATTTTTACGTGCGCTACGTTGACGATACTTTCATGGTCGTTGAAAAGGATGAAGATACAAATTCACTGCTACATCACATAAACAAGGTAGACCAGGCAATCAAGTTTACAATAGAAGAAGAAAAAGACGGATATTTATCCTTCCTAGATGTAGGAATAACGAGAGATGAAGAAGGTACTCTCTCAAGGTCAGTTCACAAGAAATCAAGCTGGACTGCACATTATATCCATTATATGAGTAGTGTGCCAAGGGCGTACAAAAAGAACCTAATAATAAATTTGGCCACACGAATACGCAGGATTTGTTCACCGGATAACATTGAAATAGAGCTAAATTTGCTTCGAGAAGCGTTGAGAAATAATGGCTATCCGGACTGGTTCATCGATTACAACTTGAGGCAACGCAACAAAATTAATAAATGTTATTCCATGGAGTACGTTGTTTTGTTCTTATATATATATATATATATATATATATATATATATATATATATATATATATATATATATATATAAAATTTCATGGTCGTTGAAAAAGGATGAAGATACAAATGCACTGCTACATCACATAAACAAGGTAGACCAAGCAATCAAGTTTACAATAGAAGAAGAACAAGACGGATATTTATCCTTTCTAGATGTAACAATAACGAGCGGTGAAGAATGTACCATCTCAAGACCAGTTCACAAGAAATAAAGTTGGACTGGACAATATATAAATTATTTCAGTAGTGTGCCAAGGGCGTAAAAAAGGAACGTGATAATAACTTTGGGTATACGAATACGCAGGATTTGTTTACCGAACAACATTGAATTAGAGCTAAATTTGCTTCGCGAAGCATTGAGAAATAATGGCTGTCTCGACTGGTTCATCGGATACAACTTGAGGCAACGCAACAAAATCGAGAACAATTTGGCGGAAAACAAAACATCCCATAGAGTAACTCTTAGTGTTCCCTTTGGAGGTGATCTTCCAGCTGAAATCTTCAAAAAGAAAGTAATTCGAGCGATTAAAGCACAGCTTCCATCAATACAAGTGAGAGTGGTGTTCAACACAACAAAATTGAAGCGCACACCTTTTTCTGTATACAAATTTCAATGTACCTACAACGCTCAGTACATCGGAAGATCATAAAAGAGGCTCGAAAGTAGATTAAATTAGCATATCCCTAAAAATTATTAAAGAGGGGTGCAGCTCCTGCACAAAAATCAGCAATTTGCGAGCATGTACTACTCACAGGTCATGCAGTTTGTAGTAACAATTTTTCAGTTCTGTACAAGGCAAAACAGAACAAATGATTCTGGCTTTTGAAGCTATTGCAATTAATAAGCTGAAGCCCTGCTCAAACGTGCAGAATATAATCCAAAAAGAAATTAAATTGGACTACAATAAAGACATAACTGACAGGCCTTCCAAAATGGCCAACGTTTCGCAAAATACAACACACCCATCAAATACGGACGCCATTACAATGAAAGCGATGACACACCAAATGAAGTTACGCAAAAGGAGTGGTCTAAATTGCGCGAAACAAGGACTGACATAACGAAGAGGGGATTAGTTATGACAAATGTACAGTGAAATTGGATGAACGAATATACTCACGGATCCGGAAAAATGGCTGTAGATACATGTTTGGTTGTTTTCATATTTTAATTGGTAACGATTATATATATATATATATACATATATATATATATATATATATGAAGCTCGCAAAATTGATTTAAAAATTTGTATTAATAAAAAACATTTCATTAGCAAAATTTTTGTGTGTTTCATAATGAATTAAAATTTAAATATTCTCCAATTTATGATATAAAAATCGCAACATTATTTAATGCCAATCAGAGTGTAAACCTTTAAAAATGCCTTTATAAAATTTAATTGGTATTTTTTAAATTTACCATTTAATCTTTGAATTTTTACTGTTTTTCAATTGCTTCTTCGTAGGTCCGATATATGTGCTACGGCACATACACGAAAGTTTGTAGACTATGAATGTTTTGGAGAGAATTGGCAATTGATCTTTGGAATCCAACCTCATGATTCTATGTGTACTAAATGTGGTATTAACAACAAAACTGGGAAAATTCCCCTTAGTTACTCCATTCAGCCGCCGTGCAATTATTGAGGTTGATACGTAGCCACTCAATGGTAAGTTAAGGAAAACCTGCTTGACGGCATCCTCTCTATTGCGAATCAACTGTGGTTTGATGTTGACATCAATGAATCGCTCTGGCAAGTTGTTTAATAGCAACATTTTCCTGAGGTAGCCCAGTTCTTCCTCGATCTTGTGTTCAGAGTAGATCTGCCTGATTGCTAGGTTGTTGACTAAGTTTCTAAGACTACACTCGGAATAAAAGTATTCGTACACGTAAAGGCGAACAATGCGCACAGATGGTTAATTTTTAAGCCATCAATACAATAATGACCAGATCTCAGACATCACTTTGCAATGCAGCGAGAATGACATTTACATGAAAACAGGCATACACACAAACACAAACCCATCCACACTTTCCAATCAGCTACAAAAGAAATAGAAGTATAACCGAGTCATATTTGTTGCCACCCACATATCCAAACGAAAACGCGGAATGTATATAAATGAAAGATTGTCGAGCGAAGTTTGGTAATTTTGAAATAAATGGCCACTATCCATTTTGTTATTATTGTGTTTTTTCTTCCTAATTAGAAATATACTGTGTAATATTCGAAGGCAATGGACATAATAAACTAATAAATAAATAAATTTTAAAAAATAAATAAATAAATAAATAAATAAATTAATTAATTAATAAGTAATATATATATAAATAAATAAATATTACATATATAAATAAATAAATAAATAAATCAATACATAAATAAATCAATGAATTAATAAATTAATTAATTAATTATAATAAATAAATAAATAAATGTTATTCCATGTAACAGAGTTTCTTTCATATTTAACGAATACTATATATATATATATATATATATATATATATATATATATATATATATATATATATATAATGCGTTTAGATTTTATATGAAGCCTGGAAAATTGATTTTAAACAGTTATAGGAAAAAAATTTCATTCCCAACAAAATTTAATTTAAATATTGTCTAATTTATAATATAAAAATCCTAACATTTATACTGAGAAATTTATGTTTTTAAATGATCAGGTGCTTATATCAAGTTCGCAACATTGATTATGGTAAATGTTGTCACCGGCCGCGTAACCAATGTTCGTATAATTATAAAAATGTTCATTTCATTACCACTTCCCCATGCAGTGTGTTGTCTCTTCAGTAATGACATATTGGGAATGGTTAGTTGGATCGTTGTGTTAAATGAATGCCATATGAGCTCCCACCTAAAAGCAAATAAACTAACCGATTTGCATTAGTTAGTATATGATTGAAAATTATGTGTAGTGTTCGGTAGGGTGGCTCAGTGGTTAGAGCACCAGAATCTGAAGCAGACGTGCCCAGGTTCGAGCCCTGTCCGCGGCAAATACTGGCCAGTACATGTTGAGATCCCTATGAAGGCGAAACCTGTCTACTAGATGAATTGCTTTTTCTACATTATTTTCGTGATTATTGCACAGGTACGTCACACTAAAATTTATACCACGAGAGATTTTTCAATGTGTGGTTTTAGTTGAATTGACTGAATTTGTGCGATCAATGATATTATTTACATCGCGAGAATTATTTGCATGTGCATTTTATCTTCTATAAAATTTCTTTATAAACAATTTTCCTTCAACATTCTCATCAAGCACGAAACTGATATTGCATTTTCAGCGGCCACCTCAATTTGTATATCAGCATGTTTCTAGCTGAATTAATTTGATAACGGGAACATAATGCTTAATACAGAATTGATCTACATGTTTATGCGAACGCCATGTAAGGCAAAATTTGTGTGAGTGTTCAGACGAAGAATTGTGTGATGTTCAGTTATCCAGCAATAAGTCTAACTCCCTTGTCATATATCAATTTATTTTCCATGTTTAGGAACATTTTTAAAACAATTAGTGAATACATGTACTTGCAAGCGGAACTCGCAATTGTTATCTCATCAGCATACCTCTAATTATCGTATTCATTCCTTTCCAGAGCGTGAATCGTGTTTATATCGTGCATATAATCATCATTTCATTGCGTCTTTCTAAAACCATTCTACTTCCTTCTAATATATTTTTTGATTGTGCAGAAAGAAAACACTTTAATAAATTCAAAGATGTTTTCTTGGTAGCTGACGATATCGGAGTAGCGATTATCTACGTATGTAAATTGATGGGCACGAAATTTCTACAAAATTAGTGGCTTAAATATGAATGTGCATATCCTGTGTCGCTACTTGTCCTTTAGGAATTAACATTAGAGAAATTGCATTTTAATGAAAGGTTTCTTTTTAATGAAACTCAATATACTACTTATTAGTACAATAAATAATTAGCAAAAAACTAATTCATTTGCAATGTGCTAGAGTAGAGGGACTATTTCTACGATTTTGTACTTGTATTTACTAGGTTCGGCTCGCAATAACTCGTTTCGCAAGTACAAATTGTAAATGCCAATTAATAATTGGTGTGGAAATGAAATTCGATGTATTAATAAGTATATGTATTCAAATGAGCGTCTAAATTAGTAGCGCAGGTGATTTTGTAGCTGCGGCATTATGCAATGCCTGGCGAGGTAGACAGTACAACGATGTGTGTTCCTGCTGCTAGATAACAGTAAGTTCCTCATTCGGATGCACCAAGAGCAGTTCCACTGTGCTATGCGAATGGCTATATACTGTAGAATGGGATCATTTTGTGTTCGTGTGTGATTTGATGAAAAGCTTTGCATGTTGGCTGTCATTGGAAATGTTCAGCAAAGGTAGATATGCCACTTGGCAAATAAATATAACTACTTCCAAAAACATTATTTCCTTGCAATATCGCTAAATAATAACAAAGCAATACGAAGGTACGTACCTATTTATTATATTCTGCTCGTCAAAAATTTATACAAGAACGTCATGAAAATTAAATGACGAAAGATTAATCCATAAAAAAGTAAAACTTCTTAAATTATCTTGTCTCCGATTGCGTGCCATCGTTTCCCCACGAGAAGAAACGAACCGACCGTTTTCCAACGCTGCTTCAATCAAATATCATCTCTTCATTTCATTTCGATATATTAATCAATCAATCACGTCGTTCTATTACGACTACATATTGCTATGCTTCTAAAGTCAATCCAGTAATCTGTGTGTCTAGACTCCGCTAAATGAAGGGCAAGATCAGATTTACAAACTTTCCCAACTCATTTCGAGTTTTACGTTCTTCTCTTTCTGCCTCCAATTTGCGTACGGTTTCATTAACATACAAGGTATTACAGCCTTCGCATGGGGTTTCAAATGCCACTGATGTCTCTCAGGGTTCAATTTTTTATGGAGTCTAGTGGATTTTGTTAGGTGTTGACATAAACCCTTTCTTATATTGAATAAAAATGATTTTGATTAAACGTTCATGCTAAATTTAGAGTTCGGTCGTACCATTATCCTACGATCATCCATCATTCAATCAAATTTCGCCTACCTCTATTTTGGAATAAATTGACATGCGACATCCATCATTGTTGACTCAATTAATCTAGGATTTTAAACACTTTCTCTTAAAATTTCACAGTGTCTGTCTGATTTCATAACCTTGGTTTTATGTCTGATGAACCTTGCCAACAAAATGAATAATTGACATGAGCATAAGCAATATATTACATGACCTACGGCAACTCCAATTGCCTCTTTTTAAAAGATTCACTTGAAATAGACTTTATTTATCATAACATTGTTATATATATATATATATATATATATATATATATATATATATATATATAATATATATATAAGCAATTATGCAATAGGTGTTGCAAACCTAGTAACAAATTAGTTCAGTTGTGACCAGAAGGATAAACCAAAGGCAGCATGAACGGAAAGTATAATCTCATGCATATTCGTTTCGTGCTTACTGGTGACTCATCAGTAGGAGCCGGTATTACGCCCTTTAACCACTATATCTTCGGTAGAAGAATGTGGGATAATAGGATGGTACAATCTCCTAGACGAATGTGTAAACCTGCAATAGTGAAGCTAACATCATATAGTCTACGACAATGCGACAATTTACACACATTGTTTTGCTATTAGTCGAACAAATAAAAAAAATCAAAGCATCGCAATGCATTTTCAAGTTTCAAAAACTGTTTATGCTTCTTTGTACGTCAATTACCTTCAGATTCTAAATTTCGGTTTATAGATATGTGGTGATTTGTTAAAAAATTAAATCCTGCAAATGCCAAATTAAATCGATGTGTGTGTGCCAGAGTCAATTTCATTACCAAAGTTGTGATCTCGAAACGAACAGTACTGCTACACTGTCACCAATCACTTGCATAATTCCTGTAGCTCCAACTTGAAGATCGGAGTTCATTTGGCAGGTTAACCTGTCTTGCAGAAATTTGGGTAACACAGGCGATATGGCAAACGCAGCATATAAGATAATCGCAAACATCTCACCTTCGTCAATTATGACGAAACAAAAGATTCTAACTTCGGATCCAAATAGGTGAGTATAATGCATCTATAACTGCATTATTTGTTTACGCAATTTAGACATCAGCATTCAGAGTTTAAGGTCATAAACATAAAGGTAATTTCCAATTTAATTCGTGCATATATCCATTTGACAGGATTGCATTCTAAATACGTGGAGTTCATATAGTATCCAGTTAGACCCAAATTTCGAACTAACCGTTCCCAATCTGTCGTTTCTGAAAATCAAATGGTGAATACACGTCTGCTATTGCGCAACACATCATCGAAACATCGCACGTATGTTCTCCAGACGTAGCATTCAAAGTAATTACTAAATGCAAAAACAAAATGGGAGCTAGCCACATACGAAGCCTTATGGATAAACAAATTGCAGCCGGATTTATGTAAGCAGGAGAAGCACGTACAAGCATTGAGCTTGAACTGGATGTGACGCACGCAATTTGATTTGTTTCTATTTTTCACAATCGCTTTGTTCACATATTTCTATCTTGTTTTTGCTTTCCAATTTATATATAAAGATATGTTCATGAGTGGATATTTGAGAAGACCATGAGAAAGAAAATTTTCTTATATCTGATAAAATTTCTTTTTGTTTTTGCACAAAGGAAGGGTACAATGAATTTTATTAAAGCTCGCATTTCAAAAGAAAATTTATTTAGTTGGTTTGTGGCTCCAACTAATAATTCGCTGGTAATCATGAGATCTGTGCGTACTTGAAATTCACCTTTTTTCATGCTGAACATGGAATATTCTCATTAATGCTTATGCCATACCTGATACGTGAATTTAGCACATGTTGCTTATTGACACTTTTCTAAAGTTCACGCCACACATTTTTGTTTTAATCACGTCTGAATCTTCAAGAATTTCTGCAATGCTTCTACTATGCTATAAGAAAAGATGATAAAATTTAGAAAATTATTGCAAATATAAGTTTTATTAGTGGTGTTTGCAAAGCACACTACTACTATGCACCATAATAATTATTATTTCTTTCTTCTTATTATTATTTTTACTATTATTATTTTTCTTCCGTACAAATTTTGACGTGTAACTAGTCCCGCAGTATTTGTCACTGACTTGCAAAAGAGGTGTCAAATTGCGTGGCTTTCTAAGGAAAGGTGTGCTATGACTTTTATAAGCGATCGGACGTACGATGTTCGCACACCGGGCGAAATATCGCCCGAAAAATCCCATAGACAATGCATTGTGGCCAACTTTGACGAATCGTAGAACTTTGATCTCGTTTACAATGTTTCTGGACATGAGTTTAGGATTTTTTTGTTACAGCAAAATTGTCCAAGCAATTTCCATGTTGTCAAGGTGTGAAAATACAAGCACTTCTTTGTTTACATGTGCAGGGCCGAGTTTGGCCACTGCAAGCACCACTCACATTTTCTTCAGGAAATGTACATTCTAGTTATTATAATTATTATTAATATTTTTTTTAATTATTATTATTATTATTATTATTATTAATATTACATATATACACAAAGGGATGTTCATGTGTAAATACATGAGAAGAAGATAAGAAAAAGAATTTATTGAACCTGATAAGATTTTGTTTATTTTTGCACATGGAATGGGCACTTTCAATTTTATTAAGGCACGCATTTCAAAAGTATTATTATTATTATTATTATTATTATTATTATTATTATTATTATTATTATTATTATTATTATTATTATTATTATTATTATTATTATTATTATTATTATTATTATTATTATTATTATTATTATTATTATTATTATTATTATTATTATTATTATTATTATTATTATTATTATTATTATTATTATTATTATTATTATTATTATTATTATTATTATTGTTATTTTATTATTATTATTATTATTATTATATATTATTATTATTATTATTATTATTATTATTATTATTATTATTATTATTATTATTATTATTATTATTATTATTATTAGTAGTAGTAGTAGTAATAGTAGTAGTAGCAGTAGTAGTAGTAGCAGAAGTTGTTGTAGTAGTAGAACAATTTTTTGTTATTTATTATTATTATTAATGTTGCTGTTATTATTAATATTATTTTAATTTTTATTATTATTATTTCTTAATACTATTTAATTGTTATTGATTATTAATTTTATTTAATATTTTTATTATTATTTTTATGTATATTATTATTAGT